>PISX010033351.1:0-15191 GCA_004024625.1 Mellivora capensis | reverse complement strand
CCTCAGTTTGTTTTGTGAGATTAAGAGTCACTTATGGTTTGTCTCCCTCCCAATCCCATCTTGTTTCTTTTCTTCTTTTTCTGCCCCCCTAGTCCCCCATGTTGCATATCCACTTCCTCATATCAGGGATATCATATGATAGTTGTCTTTCTCTGATTGACTTATTTCACTAAGCATGATACCCTCTAGTTCCATCCACATCATTGCAACTGGCAAGATTGCATTTCTTTTGATGGCTGCATAGTATTCCATTGTGTATATATACCACATCTTCTTTATCCATTCATCTGTTGATGGACATCTAGGTTCTTTCCATAGTTTGGCTATTGGAACAGGGTACTTTTAAATCAATAGCCTGGAGGTCAGGGCTGGAGGCTCTGAGATGCTTGCAAGTTCACGACCCTGAAAAACCTGCACAGTTGAGAGGTTTAAGAGAGAACGCAGGTCAGGCTGGAGAGGAAGGCAGGCCTGTGATAATGATGGGTTTTATTCCAAGAGGAGAGAACTAGGGAGAAAAGAAACATGATCTGAGCAAAAGATCACTTGACTACTGTGTGAAGAAAAATTGAGTGCAGGAGGGCGGTAATGAGGTGAGGAAGAGAGGAGAACTTTAGTGTGAGGTGGCTTCAGCTAAGGTGGCAGCAGTGAGCTAGGGAAACAATTGGAGTCAAGATAGACTTTGGAGGTGGAGCATTTTATCCAGATCTTAAAGAAAAGGGTTATGATATGCTGGGCAAAATATTCAGTGTAATTAAGTGTAATGACATAAATTACATTTAACACAAGGCAAAGGCCCTAAATATCATGGCAGAGGTATATATGTAGTATGAAAATCTTGACCACATTTAAATCAAGACTGACTGTTCGCCCTCAGCGTTGGAAGCTTAAAATTGGGCCTCTAAGCAAAGCTGGGGAAGCCCATCCCTTTGCCGCCTGTCCCTCACAATGTCCTTTCTCTTACTGTTCCCAGTGCTGGAGCCCAGACTCTTGAGTCACCACTCAGGCAGGTCAGGTAGAATCCTGCTTGCTTTCAGCTCTGCTATATATACCCATAACCCATGAGCCCTTCCAGAAAAGCTTGGAAATCTGACAGGAATGTTTACATGAATCTTCACTTATAGAAAATCCAGTTTTTGATTGAACTTATCTTGAGCTCTGAGATTTAAATGATGCTAGCTCAAGCTTAAGAAGATCTTGAAAACTGATATATCATTCAGTTAAGCAAAATATGCTTCACATGTTGAATTTCAGTTTATTTGAAAGTCTTTAATTGTTTGAATCAGGAAAGGATCCAGATACTGAGATAACGATACAAGATTCTTTGAGGTAGACACCTGGCTATGAATACCACATGCCAAATTTTCCTAATAAAAGTGACATTTTCTAGCAAATACTAACATTTATCATTCAGATGTATTTTTCATACCTCAGGCATAGCCAGTTTTTTTTTTAAAGACACAAACCCTGCACATCTAGCAGAAATTTCTTGAGTAATTGAGTAGAAGTAATAGGAACACTAACTGAAACAATTGATAGAATTTATCATTTTTCTACACTAAAAGTATTCTAACTGATCGCCAAAAAGAAAAGAATTGTTGCTTTTTATTTATTTATTTTTGAATTGTTCCTTTTTAAAAGCCTCTAAAAATGGTAACAATAGAGAGTAGTCACAAGAAAGAAAACTTGAATGTCCTTTCTAAATCTCTTTCAAATAAGCTTAGATTGATTTTTTTTAATGTAAACAAAAGTCAGATGTTTTCCCCTACAACATTACTCTTCAACAAATTGACAGTCACAAAGAGTGCTTTGCTGTGTTCTAAGAATTTTAAATAAGTAATTAAGTCAGTGAAGTAAGCCTGTACACATGTGGAAAATAACCAACTGCCAGAAGGTGACTCAGTGAGTGCCTGTTAACTGAAGGGCCTCTAAGCCTCTTGACTAGAAGAGTTCAACCTTGGCTGCACATTAGAATCACATGGGTGGCTTTGAAAATGCTGAGTCTTGGGCCATATTCCAGACTAAATAAGCAGAATCTCTAAACGAGGGACTGGGGCATGATTGTTTTTGAGTTTTTCCAGATGCTCCCGAAATGCAACAAGGATGGAACCAGGGCTGCATGATCAATGATATCTTACTTTGAGATATATCAGGATTACTTAAGTGTTTTCTCCAAACTTACACGAATCTTAGAGAACTGGAATTCAGAACCGTCTAGATGAGAAGTTCATTCCATCAAGGTACGAGGAAGTTGGCACTCTTTGCTGCTTACTGTTAGAAAGAAGGTGTGTACCATGTGATAGCTTTGAAAAACTGGCTAAAACCAATTCACCACCCCTTGAACAAAGCCGCTTTCTCCATAGGTCAGACCTGCTCAGTTATTACATTGGGTTTCTTAACTACGAAGAAGGCAAGACCTTAGAAGTACAATGAAAGAGGAAGCTTAGTAATTATTTACCTGTTCCATCAAGTGTCAAGACACCTAAAAATGGGTGAATAAACACTGGGCACTCAGGAACTTGGCTTCCACACAAAACCCAGTGCTTCTATAAACCAGTAATCATGGGACAAAGGAGGAGGCTAGGATTGTTTCTAATTGGGGAGAAAAATCCACTCCCATTAGAAAGATAGCTCCACTCCAATACACACACACACGACTCTACATTTGAGGAAATTGATACGCACAGGAGAGGAAAGCATATTTATAAAGGAATACTTGAAAACTATTCGAAGGTCACAACTGAATTCCATTTTCTCAGTCTGTCTGACCACATTCGGGTAGGCTCATTGAGCAAATACAATTGATTTTAATAAATGGGTGAAGGAATATTACTTCCTCCACCACTAGTAGTGCTTATGTGTTTTGGTCTCTTTTCTATAACTACCCAACATCTTTTAAAGTTATCATTCAGAGAGTTACAGGTTAGCAGAGGGTTTTGTGTGGCTGGTAAACATCTGGGAATCCAGGTGTTCGACATTTAAATTCTCTGTGGCAGAAGTGTTCCTTCATCATATGAAACTGTCACATTATTATTTGCCTAATGATACCATCATTACCATATTCACTTGTGTGACAAAATGCCAGAATCTTGCTCAACAATTTTCTGCTGTTTCCTTCCAAATCAAAGAGCTTTTTCTTTCTAAATCTATTGAATTAGCATGGTGGGCTCAGGCAACAGAGTGAGATTCCAGTAGTGATATTCAAAAATTATATGCCATCTTAGACCATCCCTGTAATTCATGCATTAAATTTAGTTCTGCCAAGATTTAGCCATTTAAGCTTGAGTTGTTCTAAATTTAATTATGTGTGTCAAGACAAATATTTAAGCGTGAAAATTTCAATCACAAGAAATAAGAAAAAAGTAAACATAATTTAGAGAGGGAGGACAAGAAGAAATATTCTTATTATACCAATCTTCTGACCTATACGATTCTGATTCCTTGGACTGAATTAAAAGAATAAATTTGTTTCTCATGTATTTAAAAATGATGTTTTGTATGCACACATATTAAAGCAAGTATAGTTAGTAGAAATTACATGAAAAATAGTTACAAGTGTTGAATGTCTCTAATCATTTAACAAATGATTTGGGGAAACTGAGTAAAGAAAGCAAAAAGAAAAGCAAAATACCTTACTTATTAGGGACTTGGACTCTGGAATCAAATAACATGAGTTGAATCTTGGCTCAGCCACTTGTATGTGAACTGGGCAATTGTTTAACTGTTCAAAACCTTATTTCAGTGCTACCCAATGTATACATTGTTGTGAAGATAGAAGTAGACAACATGTCTGGCACATACATGCTCAGCAGTAGTTAGCTATTATTAATAATACCAATAATTGTATTATATTATTACATACTACACCATATTACTTTATACTAAATGATATTCTATTGTTACAAAGTAACTTTGTTCCAAGTACAAGAGATACATAACAGAGATGAATAGACAAAGAGTACAAGATTTCAGCTAATATTTGAGAGATATTTTAATAATATTAATGTAAAATAAATCTCAAACCTGCAGGATTATAGTTGAGCATGATGAGATGATTAACCCTTAGATAAATAGTGGACGTTAGTGAAACTGAACTCACTAAATAAGATCTGCTTCTGCTTGACTAATGGCACCATCTTAACACCCATCCAGTCATGCAAGCAGGAACCTCTTGGGCCTCTGAGATATTTCTCAATCTTTCCCTGATCTTCACCCCATCTGTGAACTCAGAAGATTTCACTGGTTACAACCCCTGAAAACTTCCAGACTTTTCATTCATTCCCATGCCTCTCTCCTGCTCTAGTGTCACATTTGCCTCTCCTGCCCTGGGTCTCTCTGACATTCTCCAGTTCCCCGCGCACACTGTGTCTCGAATTTCTGGGTTAAGAGCTTTCCTTCTTTCCTAATGCAATTGCCCTGTCTGTCTTCTCTTCACTTCATGGGAAGTCCTTATCTTTGCGCCCATTTACAGGATAGCTGACAAACAAAATCCTAATATGAAAATTAATTAGTTAAAATCATTTCTTGAGCACAGTTTTACTGAATTCCCAAATTACTGATTTTCTGTTTCCCAATTAAAATTAGCCTGTGCAGTTAAAGCCTCTGGCTTCACATACATCCAGAAGATCAAGTGACGTATGCAGAAGCCCTAGTTGCTAATGATTCTTTAATTCCACATAAGTCAATACAGAGACCTAGATTATACCAGCATAGAAACAAGCACAATAGCCTTTTGCTCTGTGTCCGAGAAGAGATCTCAAGCAGGAGGTAGATGGTAAGGTAGGCGGTATGGCGCTTCCCAGTGTGGGTTGTGGGTTCAGATTGTCCAATCACATCCATTCTCTCTGGAGCCTTAGTTCAATTCATCCGTTTTCTCTGGAACCCTGGGGAAGTACGTCGCTCCTTTTACTAGAGATGCTATGAGAGTAACTATATAAAATGCTCGGCACAGTACCTATTCTATTTTCAGCATCCTATGACTGGTAGATCAAAGTGATGATGCCGTCTGTGTCTTCTGAGAGTGTCTGTGTGTGTGAATGTGTGTGCCAGTGCTTTAATTTTCCCTTCAAGGGTGATCTCCAGTGCAATTCCAAAGAAAGAATGAAATAGGAGAGGGCAGGTACTTTTAAAGGAGTAGGAGGACTACTATAAAAAAGATATGTAAATCTTTTTTATGAATCTCTTGCGTTGGCTTCCTGAAATTTCCATTCATAACTAATATTTATTCATTTATTTTAAAATATTGTCATAAATGGCTGTTGAGGGTCTACTAAGCCCACTGTTCTTCCACTGGGCATACTGCAGTGAAAAGAAACACAGAGTTCTTTTCCTGGTTTAAATCCTAGGGGAGGGAGATGGGCAGTCAATAAACGAGGAAATATACAGTGTATCAGATGGTGACAGTGTAACAGGGCAAAATAAAATGGGATGGAGAGCACGAGGTGTGTGGAAATTATTATTTTGTTATTATTATTGGTGGTGGTATTGTTATTTGATAATGACTGCTGTTCTCCGGCCTGACTGACCCTTATTAGTTCCATAAAAGGAGTAGATAAGCCTGTAGATAATTGCATTTGTCAATACAGTTGGCAGGGAAAGGTCCAGCATAGGCTGGGGTTGTCAGGTGGGGCACACAGCAGAAATGACATACCTTGGCATGAGGAAATTCTGAGACTATAACATTGTACCAATGTAATATGGAAGAGACACTGAAGACTAAGGGGGTATCAAAAGAATTGAGCTAGAAGCAATGTCCACAAGAGCCAAACTATGGAAAGAACTAGATGTCCATCAACAGATGAATGGATAAAGAAGATGTGATATATATACACAATGGAATACTATGCAGCCATCAAAGGAAATGAAATCTTGCCATTTGCAATGACGTGGATGGAACTAGAGGGTATCATGCTTAGCGAAATAAGTCAACCGGAGAAAGACAACTATCATATGATCTCCCTGATATGAGGAAGTGGAGATGCAACGTGGGAGGTTTGGGGGGTAGGAAAAGAATAAATGAAACAAGATGGGATCAGGAGGGAGACAAACCATCAGGGACCCTTAATCTCACACAAAAAACTGAGGGTTGCTGGGGGGAGGGGGCTCAGGAGAGGGTGAAGGGGATATGGACATTGAGGAGGGTATGTGCTATGGTGAGTGCTGTGAAGTGTGTAAGCCTGGTGATTCACAGACCTGTACCCCTGGGGCTAAAAATACATTATATGTTTATAAAAAAAATTAAAAAATTGAAAAATTGAAAAAAAAAAAGAATTGAGCTAGAAAGAAACTTAGAGATGTAAATTAAATGGTGCACTCCAGTGCTTCCTAACACAAAGTTACTTCTCCCGTTAAGAAGATCTGAAAAGAAAGACCGAAAGAAAGGAACTTTAACTTAGGATTATAATGGACCTTTAAGAATAAATTGTGTTGAATCACTGGCTAAAAGACAAACAAACAAAATCCTGGACTTTATAGAGAGAAATCTGAGAAAGACTCACTGGTAAGGTGTCCAGTGAGGAGGTAAAGAAGGAGAGACAAAGAAGGCGTCTTTGGGAAGAGGATTCCAGGCAGAGAGAACAGCCAGTGCAAAGTCCCAGAGGCAGGAACATAGTCGTATTGCTTTATGAGCAGCAAGAAGACCTGTGGAAGAGATGAGGTCAGCAATGCAGAGAGTGGGAGGCAGGCAGAACACACTGAATCTTTAGACCAACTTAAAGACTTTAGCTTTGGGTACCTGGGTGGCTCAGTCAGTTAAGCATCTTCCTTTAGTTCAGGTCGTGATCCTGGGATCCTGGGATAGAGCCCCACATTGGACTATCAGGAAATATTTGCAATAATGCAGTCAGGGTTGAAGGTGGCGTGACCCAGCATGAAGGGTATGGAAACGGTGAAAGTGTTGAGATTCTGGATATAGTAATTTGAAAGTAGAGCTGACAGGGCCGACTGTTGGATCAGCTTGTCACAGATTGTAAAACCTCCTGTCCATTAGTGTAGTGTCTCATTGAACACTCCTGACAAGCGTGAGAAGCAGGTGTTGCATTTACTTCGTAAGAGGGAGAATTGATGATCCTGGGCCTTAAAGCAGGTAGGAAGTCTAACAGTCTAACAGCAGGGCAAACGTATGGTCTTGAACCCTATGTTGTTATTCCCAGCTGCCGCCTCCTAGAGGAGCCTCTCTCCCCAGAATTCTTTTAAGACCCTTTATCCCCATACACCATTGATTCAAGGGCAGAACAAACATCTTAGTTCAATTCATAGTGCCTTCCTATTACATATCCATTCTCTCATGCCATGGACTTCCCCAGATCTCTCTCATAATGGCTTCATAGTGTCCTGAGTAGAGAATTCAAACTCTTTGAGATGGCACATCAGCTTCCTTTTCATTTGGTGATAAGTAATTTCTGGCTTCATTTCTGGGTGGACTCCCCACCTCTCCACCGCTGCCCCACATACCTGTACTAAACACACACACACACACACACACACACACACACAAATTGAGCATGGTCAGAAAATCACCTTGACTTTACTAAATGCAGTTTCCAGGTTAACAGAACAACTCCAGTGTGTATTTTCTGACCAGAAAGGATAAAGAGAGCAAAATATAGCAATGGACCAAAACAGAAAGTATCAATTAGTCCTGTTGCAAAATAGTTATTAAACCTCAGATATCATAGAGTTGCCCTTTTTGGCTTTGTCTTTGTCTTCTCAATATAAAAGAACTTGTTTTGTGTTTCTAAAACATTTCTGGACTAGAACTGGTAGGGAGGGGAAAAGGGTGTGAAGGGGGCTATGCAGTCAGAGAGATTTTTAAGCAGGCAAGTTATTTCCTTGGACATAATTAGAATCTAAACAGCATGGTGCTGATTTTTCTCCTCATTCTCATGGTTGAGGAATAAATGAAAATTAACAGCATCTTTACTGAGATGAAACATAAAGTGATTCCAGCTTAATACTATATAAAATCAAGTTAATTTCCCATCCCTGTATTAAATGGTCCCTCAAAGGCCTGTGAATGAAAACTCAGATACGTCTTTGGCAATTTTGCCAACTTTAGGTCCTGTATGCTTTTTTATAAAGGCAAGCACAGTGTGGGAGGAGTAACTGTTCAGTCTCCAGACAACCCGTCAGCTCTCTCTGTGATTCGGAGGCTCTGGTGCCTCTGTGAGGAGAGCCATAGAAAGCTACTCACATACTGGATTTTGGCATGCATGATGCCTTTCTTCCTGAGCCATCGGGGCACCAATACAAGGCAATTTGGCTGGAATGACTTCAGGAATTAGATTGTAATGTATGTTAGTATCCTTACCTCCATGGAGAGTGGGAGAGTGTCCCAGCCCTTACTGGTTGTTACTTATGTGTACAACTCTCCATTCTTTTATTCTCTGTTCTGTACAGTGAATCTGAAGGGTTGGCGTGAAGTTACAGCGAGGAAAGATAATGCACAGGCTTCCAAATCACTCAGCTCTCTACTTATTCCTAAAAACAATCAAATTAATTGTTACTTCAGTACTCTATTCCTGTTGGCCTTGACACCATAAGTCACTTCTGAGAAATGGCAAGTCCTATGTTAGGATCCATCAGTGAAATGATTTTTCAATTTCAGTATTTCCATAGTAATGGTTTTATAAGGATGATGAATGTGTGGCCTTCTGATAGACATCCAATAATGTACTCATCTCCTCATCTCCAAATGTATAAAACAAGTAGATTGAGGGTATGGTCCATCAATTATTGAATAAGAAAAAACTGCTCCTTTTGTAGCAATTATTTGCTATAGAGTCCATTCATTCATTTCTTTGTGGAAATACAGTCTTATGAAAATGTAAATATTCTTGAGAAGGTAACATATTAGGTTATTATCAACCACAGTAATTGTGGTAGATTAAATTACTCTTCAAAATATTTACATGCTGGGCATGGCATGTGACTTGCTTGGGACTCAGGGTGGGCAGGTTGTAATTCCCGGCCCTTTTGGGAATCAGAGTGTGCTTTGCTTGCTACTTCCACCTTGGGCTCAGTGTGCGGCTTGCTTCACCCAGAGGGATGTGAGCAGACTGGATTGCATCATTGGCCTTGATCTCTCGCACTTCTGCTATTGCTGTACTTCCCTTAGGAAGCTGCTGTCCCCTCAACCTGGGCCCTAGGATGGCATACATAGAGAAGACAAGAACTCAAACAGCAGTGAAGTCTAGGCTAAGCCAGCCAGTCCTTAGCTGACCTGTATACATGTATCTCTTATTTTAAGTTCATATATTTCTGGATGGTTTGTGATGTGGTAGTAGCTGAAAAGCAATAACATTTATTTATCTTTTAAAAAGATTTTATTTATTTATTTGACAGACCGAAATCACAAGTAGGCAGAGACACAGGCAGAGAGAGAAGCAGGCTCCCCGGTGAGCAGAGAGCCTGATGCGGGGCTTGATACCAGTACCCTGGGATCATGACCTGAGTTGAAGGCAGAGGCTTTAACCTGCTGAGCCACTCAGGTGCCTCAGCAATAACATTTATTAACTGGAACTTAATAGTTAAAGGTGCTAAATATACATTATCTCTGAAACCATTGGTTTCATGCTGGAGTAGGACAATAAGTTTAGGATAGACTTCTAAATCTGATTGTTCAATGATGTAAAAACAGATACACTGGAGTATCTTTTTGCTATCCTAAAAGAAAGGGGAAATCTAGAATACTCTATTTTATTTTCCCCTGAGAGTGACTTAACAACTTGGCAGTATGATACAATATGAGAATGGAGTATGACAGTTTAAGAAGAAATAAAGAAGAATAAAAAATGTTTTAGGATCTACTTGTGACTTTTTAAGCATAAAAGATACATAGTATGATACATTGCATGCCAGGTTTTTATTTTGATTTATTCATTTATTTCATCCTCATAGCAATGAATTTAGGAGATTGGCACTATTATTATCCCCATTTTACAACTGAAGAAACTGAGACATAGAAGTTTAAGGAAACCATCATCCTCACCCAACAAAGAAATGGAAGCACGAGGACTAAAATCAAGGCAGACTGACTCCGGAGTCCATGTCGTAGCAAATCATGGATTAACAAAATTCTAAGGAACAGAACTACCGAAATTTGTAAGAAATATCCAGCACGCCTGGGGAAGCCTGGGGGCTCAGTCGGTTAAGTGTCTGACTTGGGTTCAGGTCATGATTTCGGGGTCCCAGGATGGAGCCCGAGTGGAAGCGGGCTCTGTGCTCAGTGCAGAGGCTCCTTCTCCCTCTGTCTTACCCTCTGGTCCTCCCTCTACTCATGCTCTCTCTCTCTCTTTCTCAAATAAATAGATAAATAAAATCTTAAGGGGGAAAAAAAAGAGAAATACCCAGCATCCCCTAAGTGAAAAAGGAACTCTCATCCCTTGATCCTCCATACATATGAACCACATTGAATGGGGTGCCATGGCCTCTTTGCCCAGTACATTCCTTGAGACTCATCCCAGATGCACTACCTCCAGTCTCCCTAGACTGGATTAGGTGTCTTTCTTCTGTGTTTCAGTTCTCCTTGCCCTTATGTCATTCACCTTCAACACAGTGTTGTTACAGTTTATTTGCTCTGTCTCTTCCTCAGAATATGAAAATCTTGAGACCAGGAATTATGTCTTTGTGCTAATCACCCAGAGGCTCTTAATAAAGGCCAGTTGTGAGTTGTATGGGATAATACATGTAAGGGTACAATAAGTGATTGGTATTTGGAAAGATTCCCTATTATCTTTCCAACTTGATTTTATAACATTCTGCAATAGCTAATAAGCTTCTTTCAAGCTGGTCTTCCAGACTGGGAGCCCTCAGAGCTCTGGTCTGCCGCCCCCCCACCAGGCTTTACCTGGTAGCGTCCCTGCCCAGAGTGCTCTTCAGCCCTGCTCCCCCCATAGCTGGCTTCTTCACCTCTCACAGCCCCCAGAAGCCTTGTTTGACTTCTTAAATTATCAACTCTACCTTGTTACACCTTTCAGTGCAGCCCTGTGTGCCTCTTGCATATTGTATTAGGAGAATCCATCAAGATATTAATTTGTGTTTTCTTTTTGTTGGTATAGAAGAATCAGAATACTGAGAGCTATTGTGTTTGTTTTCTTTATTTTTCTCTCCTAGGTTTTGGAAGGCCTAATTTTAAAGAGGAGATTATACTGGGTTCTCCAAAAGGGAGAGAAGAAAGGCTAATGCCTATGAGGTTGGGGTTAGAGGGTAGAAGAAAACATTTCCAAACCCAGGGAAAGGGACAGAGGAGTGTAAATCCACAGGCAGTGGTTCCCTTCCAGTTTCCTGGCAGAATTTCACAGAAGGTTCAGAGCTCTACTGAGCAGGATCTTATTTGTCTCTAAGAATGTTGTTACCTTGGAACTAGACTTGTCTCAGCTAAGAGTTCTGAGTTCAAATGTAGCCTGGGGACAACAGGCTGCCTGCCCTTTCAGGACCATGTAGGCTCAGTGACTTCAACAATCCAATCCCAGCCATGCTGACCTGAAGACTGAAGGAGGAGGAAGTGGCCCCCAAAATGACTAAGATTGAATTTCCCACTAGCCTGAAGTGTTGGGGATTCAGAGGTAGGTTTAATTTTGTTTGAAGAAAACAAATTAATCTGACAGTTTAGGCTTACTTGACTATAATTCATACCTGCTACAAAAGCACTTAATCACAATTTGCAATTATATATTAGGTTTTTTTTACTTGTTCATTGTTTGTCTTACAGATTCTAAGTTTGGGAGGGCAAGAAGGCACTCAAGTAATTTTTCTTAAGTCAATTTCAAATTAATGAATTTTGCACATGATATGATAAAGCCCAATTGTTCACTTAACTCACTAGTGAAGTATACTTACCAGAGTGCAAAGTGGTAAACAGCACCAGGAAAAAAATATTTACAGAAAGGTCAAGAAGCTTTCACCACTTCTTATTCCTATTTATCAGCAGCAGAAATTTACCTGAGAAGAATACTGCCAAATAACCTCTTCCAAAAGATTCCTTAGATATGTAAGTCATTGTGTTCATTGGTCTGTTGAAAATGAAAAAGGGAATGTAGAGGGGGGTGGTTTTGAGTGTAAGGAGGACAAAGACATGTGTCAGGAATGAAAGAGAAAAGAGCAAAGGGAGAAAAGGGCTCACAGAGGGAAGGGTACTCAATAAAGGCCTGAGGATGATTCCTGAAATGTTGGTCAAGAACATTCTACAAGAACTGAGTGAATGGACTTAGGGGGGAAATCCCCATGAAAAGCATGCTTAAGAGTTCAGGAGCCCTGTGGTAGCTGAGTCCTTGCCCATATTTACTCAGGAGAGATGGTCCATTATCTACACCTAGACCTGTGCAAATTAGTTCCCCTCCTCAGCAAGCTGCACGAGAACCTCACCACAGCCTGGCCAGTGGGACCCTGAAATAATAACAAGATTTGGGTGCATCCATTTTTTAATAATTCTGATCAAAATATTTTTATTGATTGAAACTTAATATATATGCAGATATTAGAATATCAGGTGGTTTGATGGCAGATTTCTAGATAATTGAATTGAAGCTGAATGTCTCTTTCTCTTTCTACTCTTGCCCCTGTGTGCCCTTCCTTTGCCTGTGCCTTTAATATATACTTAATCTTGTTAGAGAACCTGATGTCCCAAACACACATTATACAGTGGGACACCCATGAGTCCAAAGGAGAGAAGCTGAAAACCAAGTGAGTATGAGTAAGGAAGAACCATACCTGTAGTTTAGGGATGCCTGAGCTGGTTCCACAGGTAATTACAAACAAGGGAAATACATGGTATGTTGAAATATACAACAGGAGTTCCTATTCTTTTGGGGGGTGGGGATGGATTAGGGAAAACTTCTCAGAAGAGCAACGTTTTAGCTCTAGCCATGAAGATGAACTGGAAATGGTTAGGAGCAGGATGGAAATGTGAATGGAATTTTCTTTTGGAGCTGTCCTGGGGCTGTGAGATCTCAGTTCTTGTATTTATGCACCAATCTAGACCTTACTGTATACCATAATCTATATGAAGGGTTGATATACAATGGTAAAGAATGAGGGTTTCCACTCTTATCATAAATTGTGCATGGAGTACGGAATGCATGAAGTACTTATAATACTCAAAACAGAAAGTTAGGGGATACAGGTGACTATTTGGGTTGTTTGTTTGTGTTTACTTCTCCTGAGTTTGTCAATTGGTCTTACCATCACCTGCCTGAATGTTCTATTCTTTACAAATCATGACAGCATTGAAGCATTCAAGTGCTAAGATTCTACCATTAGTACAGTGAGTTATGAGATGTTTCTCTAATGGTAAAGATGGTTTTGTGCAGAGTGGCCTTAAAACCAACCATTATCCTTGGATGCTCTGCATTCGGCCACAGTGGACCCCTGAAGGGAGGCTGTTGATGGAGCACCATAAGAAAGTGCAAGTCATCCATCTTTGATTTCCCTGTAATGATCCTGCAAAATGCTCTTCTGACCCAAAGTAAGATTTAACTAGTCACATGGGATTGCTGGTTATGGGAAGGAATATTACCTTTCCACCATACTTTAGCAATAAAAGTGAGGATAAGAATCAGGGTTTGAGACAATGGCTGTTACTCACTGGCTCTCTTTTTTAGTTGTTGTTTTGATGGTGGTGTGCTTTGGAGTCAGGACAGAATGGAGATGTTGGGAGAAGAGGGACATCTTTCAAAAATAACAAATTACTAATTAAAATGAAATGGCCTTTTGGCACTCCCTGAAGTGGGTTATTGTAAGAAAAAAAATTGCTTGTTTTCCTTTTGCCTTTGGCATTGTAAATGAATATCCCTTTAGGAAAATTGTGTGTGGAGACTCAGAGAATTCATTGCTCTATTCATTCATTGTGACAGGAATGAAAATGATCCTATGAAAACAAGGCAGTGTAAGTTGGATTATATTTTTTATTGCTCATAATCTAAATTTTTTCCTATGTCATCATGATGGTATCTGTTAACAAATATTTATTAAGTCCTCAGTGTGTTTTCTCCCAAAAGTAACTGGATGAGGATGACAAGAAAAGAGGTTAGATTAGAATAAAGGCATAGAACCAACAAAACTCTGGTATCAACCCAGCCTGCTTTTACTCTAACTGGAAATCACATGTCAATGCCTCTTTTCAGGATCTGGCATTTACCATCAAGGAGACATTTAATCTAAAAAAGGCCAGAATGACCAAAAAATATATATAGTAGGATAGTAGGACTATAAAGATAAGATATATATATATATATATATATATATATATATATATATGTGTGTGTGTGTGTGTGTGTGTGTGTGTGTGTGTGTGTGTGTGTATGATTTATTTCTAGGCAATAGATAGATACCATGATCATGTATGAATAATGACAGAAATTTGGATTCAGTACTAGTTAGCAAATTCACTTTTTGACTCTCTAGATATTTTGGGTAAGGTTTTCACTTATAACTAAACATGTATGAACAACTACCCATAACAAAAACACCAAGGAATAAAAAACAGTTAACAGTTACTGATATTAAAGTTAATAATTTGGCATTATAATTCCTACTGGATACTAAAACTACAGATAATTTGAGTTCTGGTCAGTTGCTAAGTAGTTAGGTCTTTAAAACCAGTTTGGAAAAGGAGGACATGGACCTATTGAATAGAGCTTTCAGGGGGCGCCTGGGTGGCTCAGTGGATTAAAGCCTCTGCCTTCGGCTCGGGTCATGATTCCAGGGTCCTGGGATTGAGCCCCGTATCGGACTCTCTGCTCAGCGGGGAGCCTGCTTCCTCCTCTCTCTCTCTCTGCCTGCCTCTCTGCCTACTTGTGATCTCTGTCTGTTAAATAAATAAATAAAATCTTAAAAAAAAAAAGAATAGAGCTTTGGAAAACCATTCCCTAAGGATATTATTTCCCATGACCATACCTCTAGTTTCCAGAGTACAATTCAGTTTATGCCTCCTGTCCCAGCATAAATATTAATGGATCCCTTTTAACTCTAAAAAGTATATCAGTTGGATAAAATATATTGTAGCAGCCACTCTGGAGAACAGTGTGGAGATTCCTCAAGAAGTTAAAAATAGAGCTTCCCTATGACCCTGCAATTGCGCTACTGGGTATTTACCCCAAAGATACAGATGTGGTGAAAAGAAGGGCCATCTGTACCCCAATGTTTATAGCAGCAATGGCCACGGTCGCCAAACTGTGGAAAGAACCAAGATGCCCTTC
>PISX010033350.1:0-15206 GCA_004024625.1 Mellivora capensis | reverse complement strand
ATGGAACTAGAGGGTATCATGCTTAGTGAAATAAGTCAGTCGGAGAAAGACAACTATCATATGATATCCCTGATATGAGGAAGTGGAGATGCAACATGGGGGACTAGGGGGGCAGAAAAAGAAGAAAAGAAACAAGATGGGATTGGGAGGGAGACAAACCATAAGGGACTCTTAATCTCACAAAACAAACTGAGGGTTGTGGGGGGGAGGGGGTCGGGAAAGGTGGGTGGGGGAATGGACATTGGGGAGGGTATGTGCTATGGTTAGTGCTGTGAAGTGTGTAAACCTGGTGATTCACAGACATGTACCCCTGGGGATAAAAAATTGTTTATAAAAAAATAAAAATTTTTAAAAAAAAAGAAAAAAAAAAGAAAATATTCCATATTAAAATTCATGACAACATTAAAGCAGTGGTAAGGGGGAAATCAAATAGCACTAAATGTATACATTATATGAGAAAAATAACAAATCAATAATCAAAGCTTCTACCTCAAGAAACAAGAAAAAGAGGAGCAACATAAACTCAAGGCATACAGAAAAAAATGAAATAATAATAAAAACAGAAATCAATGAAACTGAAACCACAAAACAAATAAAAAGCTCACTCTGAAAAATGTCAACAAAATTGACAAACCTCTAAAAACCCTGACAAAAGAGAGAACACACAATTTACCTATTTTGGAATGAAGCAAGGGACTATCATTATAGGCTCTGCAGATATCAAAATAATAAAGATATAATATAAACAATACTGCACATGGGAATCTAAAAATTTAGATGAAATAGATCAATTCCTCAAAAAATACAAACCACAATTCAACCCAAATGAAACATTATTTGAATAGCTCTATAACTTTTAATGTAATTGAATTCAGACTTTGAAATCTGCACCCACCCCCCCGCAAAAGTCTCCAAGCTCAGATAGTCTCACTGGAGAACACTAGCAATGATTTTAAATATTAAAACTAATTCCACATGATGCCTTCCCGAAAATAGAAGAGGAAATAACACTTCTTAATTTATTTTAAAAGCTAGAAACCTGATACTAAGACCAAACAGATGACAGAAAAAGAGAACTATAAAATATCAATGTAAAAAAATCCTTAGCAAAATATTAGCAAATAGAATTCAGTAACATATAAAAAAGAATCATACACCATGACCACGTTGGGTTAATTCAAAGGATTCAGGGTTGGTATAATATTTGAAAATCAATCAGGATGTCACCAAGATGACCCAGCCTCCAATCCCGCAACAAAGATCAATAATTAGATAACTATCCACAAGCAAAAATAACTCTGAAATAGTTCAAGTCCACTTAAGAAGCTTTAGCAACCCAGTGGAACAAAAACCTGAAAATGACCACATGAGAAGTGAAGAACAAGACCTTTGCATTGCCTACATCATCCCTTCCACCATGCCAGCAGTGCTCAGCCCCAAGAGGGAAATCTCCTATTTGAAAGAGTACCTTCCCTGGGAAAGAGAGAGTGAAGTGGGCAGCCAGTTTCCTCAGCCTTTTGGAGCACTGCCCAAAGAATCCATTTCATTTTTCACTCCATCCAGAGACTGGCAAAGCTGAGATATATAAAGATGACCAGGAACAAAGAAGGGCTACCAATATCAGTCACACAGCAGGAGTGACTGGTTATCAATGACCTACTCTGCAAACATCCACAATAGTTTTTGCCACTAAAAGCAACAGCTAGCTATCAGTGTGACCCCCCTGGAGATTTCATTAGTTTTTGCCCCACTGGTATTCAAGTTGACAGCTTTTTCTGGGACTGAATTTGGTCCTATATACTGTCACAGCCTACATCATTGGCCTGAACGAATGAGTCACATCCAGATCTGGAGCTGCAACACTTCCCAGCTCTTGGCACTCTACATCACTAAACCCAGGGCCACAGCACACTCCAGCATGCCACCCACAGGTGAAAGTCTTTTCTTATGGAGATCAGTCCATAAAGGCTGGAAGAAGTGACTGCTTCTTCAAATTTTCAGACAACTGTACAAGACTACAGGGATCAAGAAAAATCACAGAAATATGACAACATCAAAGGGACACAGTAAGCTTTCAGTAACTAATCCCAAAGAAGTAGAGATATGTAGCATGCCAGACAGATAATTCAAAACAATTGTTCTGAAGACTAAGAGAGAGTTACAAGACAATACAGATAAAAGATTTTAATGAAATCAGGAAAACAACACAAGAACAAAATGAGAACTTCATCAAGGACATAGGAAACATTTAAAAAATAAAAATTTTTATAGCTGAATAATACAATGACTAAAGAATTCAATAGAGAGCTTTAACTGCAGACTAGACCAAGCAGACAAAAGAATCAATGAGCTCAAAGACAGATAATTTGAAACTATTCAGACAGATGAGAAAAAAGAAATAAGAATAAAAAATGACTGGGAGGAGAAGAAGATAGGAGGACCCTAGGCTCATCTCCTCCCATAAACACAACTAGGTAACTATCAAATCATCCTAAATATCCCAGAAATCAACCTGAAGACTAACAGAACAAACTCCATGACTAAAGGCAGAGAAGAGGCCACATCAAAGAAGGTAAGAAATGCAGACATGTAGTTTAGGGGAGAAATTAATCACAGGTGCGGTGGGAGAGGGAGCCATGGTTGGTGAGAGGAGCAAGAGAGAGAGAGAGGAGCTCACAGGCAAATGAACAAGGAGAACATTTTCCCAAACCCTTTGGCTAGGAATATGACAGTGGAAATATTAGTTTGTACAACTAGTGAGACTTAAAGCCTGGAGTCAACAGGCTTGACAGTGGTAGAACTACGAGGGCACTGTGCTACTCTTGGAAAGAAGTCAGGCAAACAACCCAGGGGCAGACAGCATAGAAATGGTGATCTGAAAAACACCTGGGGGAACACAGCAAAGAGATTATTCTCTGCTCTTGGACTGCATCCCTGAGAAACAACATTCATGGAGATGCATCTTCAGGAACAAAGGAGCTGGCTGGTACAATTTCCCTCCCCTACCATTCAACAATACCACAGAGCCACCTGTGGGAAGCAGCTCAGCACTCACACTGACTGCCTAACTTGCTTACACTAAACCACACCCCTCCCCATGCTCTCCTGGGACTGCCCTTCTCCGTCAAACTAGCCTCAGCTTCAGTGCAGCTGGCCCCTTCCCCAGAATACCAGGACAAACTCCTACTCAAACCACATCTCCATATCAGAGTTCTACAGGGCCTTAGTTCTGAGAGAAGTAGTATCAGGTCTCATTTAACAAGCAGACTAGAGCACACCTACTTAAAACTAGCCACATTCAGGACAGGGACCAAACATTACCCACAGCAAACAAGGAGAGTCTCCACAGATCTGAAGGATAGAAAGGCAGAAACACAAAAACAGAATGCCTACAACACACACTAAGGACAATTACTCAAGTGTCAAGCTGTGGGCACTTCCTGACCTCCTCTTTATAAGGCTATTACTTTCAGGATTAAAAGACATAACTCACTTTTCTAACACAGAGAAGAATGCAGAGACTTAGACAAAATGCCAACATGGAGGAATTTCCCCCAAATAAAACAATAAGATAAGACCATAGGTAGAGATCTAAGCAAAACAAATATAAGTAACATGCCTGATAGGGAATTTAAAGCAAAAATCATAAGGATATTCACTGGGCTTGAGAAAAGGAGATACCAGTGAGATACTTACCAAAGAGGTAAAAGAGTTAAGAAAGTATTAATCAGAGAAGAATGCAATAAACAAGATTGGAAAAGGCTTGGTGTAATGCACAGTATGCTGGAAGAAGCAGGGGGATAAATAAATAAATAAATAAATAAATAAATAAATAAAGGAATATAATGAAGCTCAACAAAAGAGAGAACAAATTATGCAACACAAGAATAGATTTAGGAAACTCAGTGACTCAATCAAATGTAATAATATTCATATTATAGGAGTCAGAGAAGAAGAGAGAGAAAAGGAGTCAGAAAATTTATGTGAAGAAATAATTGCTGAAAAATTCCCTTATCTAAGGAGAGAAAAAGACTTCCAGATCCATGAGGCACAGACAAACCCATCCAAATCAACAAAATCAGGCTAACACCATCATATTATAATTAAATTTGCAAAATATAATGATAAAGAAAAGGTCGTCCTAGCAACAAAGATATATTCCTTAACATATAAGGGAAGATCAATGAAATTAGCTGGGATTTCTCAACAGAAATTTGGCAAGCCAGAAGTAAGTGACATGATATATTCAAAATGCTGAATGGGAAGAATTAGCAGTCAAGAACACTCTCTCCAGCGCAATTGCAGGGTCATAGGGAAGTTCTATTTTTAACTTCTTGAGGAATCTCCACACTGTTCTCCAGAGTGGCTGCACCAACTTGCATTCCCACCAACAGTGTAAGAGGGTTCCCCTTTCTCCACATCCTCTCCAACACACGTTGTTTTCCTGTCTTGCTAATTTTGGCCATTCTAACCGGTGTTATCATTCAGAGTAGAAGGAGATTAAAAAGTTTCCCAGAAAAACAAAAATTAAAAGGGTTAGCAACCATTGAACCAGCCCTGAATGAAAAATTAAAAGTGACTCTGAGTACAAAGGAGAGACTAAACATGACAAAGATGAGAAAGAATTAGAGAAATTTCCAGAAACAATGATAAAATAAGTAATAAAACGGCACTACATATATATCTACCAATAATTACATGAAATGTAAATGTACTAAATGCTCAAATCAAAAGACATAGGATGCCAGAATGGATTTAAGGGAAAAAAATCTATATGCAGCCTACAAGAGAATCATTTTAGAGTTAAAGACACCTACAGGTTGAAAATGAGTGGATAAAGAAATATTTATCATGCAAATGAATATTAAAAGAAAGCCAGAGTAGCAATACTTACCTTGGACAAGCTAGACTTTAAAACAAAGACTGTAATAAGAGACAAAGAAGGGCACTATACCATAATTAAAGGGACAATCAAAAGAAAAGATCTAACAATTGTAAATATTTATGCATCCAACATGGACAACCAAATATACAAAACAGTGAAGGAACTCATTGATAAAAACTCAATAATAGAAGGGGCCATTAACATCCACTTATATCAATGAAAAGATCATCTAATCAGAAAATCAATCAGGAAATCATACCTTTGAATGACACAAAGGGCCAGATAGGTTTAACAGATATATTCAGATCATTCCATCCTAAAATAGCAGAATACACATTCTTTTCAAGTGCAAATGGGACATTCTAGTGGTTCTAAGAGGGAAGTGCAGAGCAATACAGGCCTAACTCAAGAACAAGAAAAATCTCAAATAAATAATCTAACCTTACACCGAAGGGAGCTAAAAACAGAAGAACAAATAATACACAAAACCAGAAGAAGGAAGGAAATAATAAATATTAGAGCAGAAATAAATGATCCAGAAACTAAAAAAGCAATACATTAGATCAATGAAACCAAGAGCTGATTCTTTAAAAATATCAACAAAATTGATAAACCTTTAGATAATTAATTGTAAAAAATGAGAAAGGACACAAATAAACAATATCACAAATGAAAGGGAAGAAGTAACAACTACGGCCATGTAAATACAAACAATTATAAGAGGATATTATGAAAAATTATATGCCAACAAATTAGACAACCTAGAATAAATGGGAAAAAAAATCCTAGAAACATATAACCTACCAAAGCTGAAACAGGAATATATAGAAAATATGAGCAGACCATTTACCAGCAGTGAAATTGAATCCATAGTCAAAAATCTCCCAAAAAACAAAAGTCCAGGACCAGATGGCTTCACAAGCAAATTTTACCAAACATTTAAAGAAGAGTCAATACCTATTACTCCCAAACTATTCCAAAAAATTAAAGAGAAGAAAAATTTCCAAATTCATTCTATGAGGTCAGTATCATCCAGGGACCAAAACCAAATAAAGACACCACAAAAGGGAGAGAGACAGAGAGAGAGAAAGAGAGAACTACAGATGAACATAGTTGCAAAAATTCTAAAAAATTATTAGCAAAGTGAATACAAAAATATATTTTAAAAAATACAGCATGATGAAATGGACTTTCTTCCAGAGATGCAAAGGTGGTTCAATATTTGCAAAACAGTCAACATGATATAGTACCTCAGTAATGAAAAATAAAAACCATATGATCCTTTCAATGGCTGCAGAAAAGCATTTGATAAAGTACAACAGCCATTCATGATAAGATCCTTCAACAAAGAACTAGAGGGAAATATTGCAACATAATAAGGGCTTTTTATGGAAAACCCGCAGCCAACATCACACTCAAAGGGGAAAAACTAAGAGCTTTTCCCCCTAAGATCAGGAACCAGAAAAGGATGTCCACTCTCACCACTGTTTTTCAACATAGTACTGAGAGTTCTTGACACAGCTATTAGACAACAAAAAGAAATACAAGGCGTCCAAATTGGTAAGGAAGAAGTAAAACTCCCACTATTTGCAGATAATATGATATTCTATATAGAAAACTCTAAAGACTCCACCAAAATAACTGATAAATGAATTAAGTAAAGTTGCAGCATGCAAAATCAGTGTACAGAAATCTGTTGCATTCCTATACAATATTAATGAAGCAGCAGAAAGTGAAATTAATAAAACAATCCCATTTAGGGGCGCCTGGGTGGCTCAGTGGGTTAAAGCCTCTGCTTTCGGCTCAGGTCATGATCCCAGGGTCCTGGGATCGAGCCCCACATCGGGCTCTCTGCTCCGCGGAGAGCCTGCTTCCTCCTCTCTCTCCCTGCCTACCTTTCTTGCCTACTTGTAACCTCTGTCTGTCAAATAAATAAATAAAATCTTTTTTAAAAATCCCATTTAAAAATACACCAAAACAATAAAATACCAAGGAACAAACTTAATCAAAGAGGTAAAAGACCTGTTTTCTGAAAATCATAAAACACTGATGAAAGAAACTCAAGATGATGTAGAGAAATAGAAAGATATTCCATCCTCATGGCTTGGAAGAACAAATATTGTTAAGACATCTACACTACCCAAAGCAAACTACAGATTTACTGTAATTCCTATCAAAATACCACCAGCATTTTTCACAGAGCTAGGACAATCCTAAAATATGTATGGAGCCACAAAAGAAACCAAATACCCAAAACAATCTTGAAAAAGAAAACAAAAATTGGCGGTATCACAATTCCAGACTTCAGGTTATATTACAAAGCTGTAGTGATCAAGAGAGTATGGTACTGGCATAAAAATAAACACAGAGATCAATAGAACAGAATAGAAAATCCAGAAATGAACCCAAAACTATATGGTCAACCAATTTTCAACAAAGCAGGAAAGAATGTCCAATGGGAAAAAGACAGTCTCTTCAACAAATGGTGTTGGGAAAACTGGACATCAACATGCAAAACAATGAAACTGGAACACTTTCTTTCACCATACACAAAAATAAACTCAAAATGGATTAAGGGCCTAAATGTGAGGCCTCAAACCATAAAAATCCTAGAATAGAGCACAGGCAGTAGTTTCTCAGACACTGGTCATAGCAACACCTTTCTAGATATGTCTCCTGATCCAAGGGAAATAAAAGCAAAAATAAACTACTGGGGCTACATCAAAATAAAAGACTTCAACACGGCAAAGGGAGACAATTAGCAAAACTAAATGGCAACCTACTGAATGGGAGAATATATTTGCAAATGACATATCCAAGAAATGGTTAGTATACAAAATATATAAAGAACTGATATAACTAAACACCCAAAAAACCAAATAATCCAACTAAGAAATGGGCAGAAAACATGAACAGACATTTCTCTAAAGGAGACATACAGATGGCCAATAGACACATGAAAAGATGTTCAGTATCACTCATTATCAGGGAAATGCAAATCAAAATCACAGTGAGATAGTACCTTACATCTGTCAGAATGGCAAAAATCAAAATCACAAGAATCAACAAGTGTTGGCAAGGATGTGGAAAAAAAGGAACTCTCTCGCACTGGTGGTGGGAATGCAAATTGGTACAGCCACTCTGGAAAACAGCATGGAGGTTTCACAAAAAGTTAAAAACAGAACTACTCTAGCATCCAGTAATTACACTACCAGGTATTTACCCCCCCCCAATACAAAAAGCTAAGTCAAAGGGATACACGTACTCCTATGTGTATAGCAGCATTATTTACAATAGCAAAATTATGGAAGCAGCCTAAGTGTCCCATCAATTGATGAATATGGTATATGTATACAATGGAATATTATTCAGCCACCAAAAACAATGAAATCTTGCCATTTGCAATAACATGTATGGAGCTAGAGAGTATAATGCTAAGCAAAATAAGTCAGTCAGAGAATGACAAATAGCATATGACCTCATTCATATGTGGAATTAAAAAAAAAACAAAAGAGAAAAAGAGAAAGAAAAGATAAACCAAGAAGCAGACTTTTAACTGTAGAGAACAAACTAATGGCTACCAGAGGAAAGATATGTGGGTTGATGAGTTATATAGGTGTTGGGGATTAAGGACTACAGTTGTTGTTATGAGCACACAGTGATGTATGGAATTGTAGAATCACTACATTGTACACCTGAAACTAATATAACACTATATGTTAACTATATTAGAATTAAAATTAAAAATAAAAAAACAGAGAAACAATAATTAATAATAATAAATAATTTCAGTGACCTTGTAGGATACAAAATTAATGCACAAAATCAGCTATTTTTCTATATACACTGACAACAAACTATCTGAAAAAGAAGTGAAGGAAATAATCCTATTTACTATAGCATCTGAAACAATAAAATATTTAGGAGTAAATATAACCAAGGAGGTGAAAAATCTGCACACTGAAAAGTATAAAACACTGATGAGAAAAACTGAAGACACAGGTAAATGGAAATATATACTGTGTTCATGGATTGGAAAAATTAATATTATTAATATATCCATAATATACAAAGTGATATACAGATTCAATGCAATCCCTATCAAAATCTCAATGACATTTTCACAAAAATGGGAAAAAAATCCTAAAATTTATATGGAACCACAATAGACTAGATAGCTGTAGTAATCAAAACAGTATGGTACTGGAAAAAAAAACAGACATATAGAGCAATAAAACAGAAAAGAGAGCCCAAAAATTAATTCATGGATTTATGGTCATCTGATCTTCAACACAGTTGCCAAAAACATGGAAACAGCATATTCTCTTCAATAAATGGTATTGTGAAGCTGGATAACCCCATGAAAAAAATAAAATTAGACCCTTTCTCATGTCATACGCAATAACCTACTGAAAATGGATTAAGACTTAAATGTAAGATCTAAAACTATAAAGCTCCTGGAAGAAAACAGGGAAAAAAATTGACATTGATTTGGGCAATGATTTTTTGGATTTGGCCCTAGAAGCACAGTCAAAAAAAAAAAAATACACAAGCAGGGTTGTATCAAACTAAAAACCTCTGCACAATCTGGAACTAATTAACAAAATAGAGATAACATTTGGAATGGGAGAAATATTTGCAAACCATACATCTCATAAGGGGTTAATATCTAAAATATATAAAAATCTTATTCCATAACAAAAAATAAAATAAAATAATTAACCCAAATAAAAATGGGTAAAGTGTTTGTATTACCAAAACAATCTATAGTTTCAGTAGAACCCCTACAAAAATACTGATAGCATTTTTTTTCACAGAACTAGAACAACTATTTCTAAAATTTGCCTGTAACTGCAAAAGATCTTGAATAGCCAAAGAAATCTTGAAGAACAAAACTGGATATATCACAATCCCAGATTTTGATATACTACAAAGTTATAGTAATCAAAATAGAATGGTACTAGGACAAAAATGAACATATAGATAGAAGAAACAGGATAGAGGGCCCAGAAGTAAACATCTACATAGTCAATTAATATTTGAAAAAGGAGGCAAGGATATACAATGGAGAAAAGACAGTCTCTTTAATAAACAGTGTTGTGTGAAAACTGGATAGCTACATGCAAAAGAATGAAACTGGACCACTTTCTTACACCATATACAAAAATAACTCAAAATGGATTAAAGACCTAAGTGTGAGATCTGAAATCATGAAACTCCCAAAAGAAAACATAGGCTGTAATCTCTTGGACATCAGCCTCAGCAACATATTTATGGATATGTCTCCACAGACAAGGGAAATGAAAGTAAAATTAAACTATTGGGACTACACCAAAACAAAAAAGCCTTCACACAACATGCAAAACCATCCACAAAAAAAAGGGGGAGGCAACCTACTGAAGGGGAGAAGATACTTGCAAATAATATATCTTATAAGGGGTTAATATCTAAAACATATACAGAGCTTATACAACTCAACAGAGAGAGAGAGAGAGAGAGAGAGAGAGAGAGAAACAACCAATTTGATTTAAAAATGTGCAGAGGACCTGAATGGACATATTTTTAAAAAAAGATATACAGATGGCCAACAGACACATTAAAAGATGTTCAACATCACTTATCATCAGGGAAATGAAAATCAAAACCACAATGACATATCACCTCACACCTTTTAGGATGATTATTATTAAAATGACAAGTTGGTGAGGATATGGAGAAAAGGGAACCTTCATGCACTGTTGGTGGGAATGTGAATTCATGCAACCACCGTGGAAAGCCATAAAGAGGTTCCTCAAAAAATAAAAAAATAGAAGTATCATATGATCCAGCAATTCCACTTCTGGGTATTTTTCCAAAGAAAACAAAAACACCAATCTGAAGAGATATATTCACCCCTATGTTCTTTGCAGCATTATTTACAATAATCAAGATATGGAAGTAACCCAAGTGCCCATTGATAGAATGGATGAAAAAGACTTGGCACGTGCGTGCACACACACACACACACACACACACACACCCCAAATAATGGAATAATACAAAACTATACAAAAAAGAGTGAAATCTTGTCATTTGCAATAACATGGATGGATCTAGAGGGTATTATGCTAAGTTAAATAAGACAGAGAAAGACAAATACCATATGATTTTACTTACATGTGGAAGGAATCTAAAAACTGAAATAAACCAACAAACAGAGTCTTAAATACAGAGAACAAATTTGTGGTTGCCAAAGGGGTAGTGCGTGGGGTGATGGACAAAATAGATTAAGGGGACTAAGAGGTACAAACTCTCAGTTATAAAATAAATAAGTCGTGGAATTGGAAAGAAGAGCATAGGGAATATAGTCAGTAATATTGTAATAATATTGTATGATGGCAGATGATGACTACACTTATATTGGTAAGTTATGTATAGAATTCTCAGATCAATACATTATACATTAGAAATTCATTATACACTGTATATTAATTATACTTCAATAATAGATTTAAAAAATGGGAAGCACGGGTAAAATAAGGGGTACTAAGAGTACACTTATCTAACTAAGTACAAGAAATATATAGAATTGTGGAATCATATTGTATGCTTAAAATTAATATAACATTGTGTGTTATACTTAAATTAAAATTTTAAAAACAAATATACCATATATATTATAACCAAAAGAGAGTGAAGGTGGCTATAATAACAAAAATAAGTCAAACACTGTTGCAAGAGACAAAAAAGGACATTATATATTGCCAGTAGTCAATTTGCCAAGGAGATATAACAATTAAAAATATATACACCAAACATCAGGTCTCAAAATATATGAGGTAAACATAGACACAATTGAAAGAGGAAATACAGAGCCCCTCAATAATAGTTGGAGAATTTATTACCCCACATTCAGAATCCATAAAATAATCAGACATTGTGTAAGAGGACAGAAGTCTTGAACTGCACAATATATCTACTAGACCTGGCATACACATAATGGTCCATGAAACAACAGCAGAACACACATTCTTCTCATGTGCCCAGGGAACATCTTCCAGAATATATGACTTCTAAGTCTACAAAACAATATGAACACATTTAAAAGGGCTGAAATCATGCAAAGCATTACTCTGTTTACAAAGGAATAATACTAGAAATCAAAAGTAAAAAAAAAATAGAAAATTCTCTAATATATGGAAATTAAACAACACTCAAAAAAGAAAGCACAAGGAAAATTTCAAAAATATTTTGAGAGAATCAAAACAAAACATATAACAACAAATTTTATATATAGGATGCAGTGAAAGCAGTGCTAAGATGGAAATTAATAGATACAAGTGTTTATATCAAAAAAAGAAGAAAAATCTTAAATCAACAACTCAAATTTACATGTTAAGTAACTAGGAAAAAAAGAAAAACTAAGCCCAAATGTAGCAGAATAAAGGAAATGATAAAAAATGAAGCAGAGGGGCGCCTGGGTGGCTCAGTGGGTTAAGGCCTCTGCCTTCGGCTCGGGTCATGATCCCAGGGTCCTGGGATCGAGCCCCACATCAGGCTCTCTGCTCCTCGGAGAGCCTGCTTCCTCCTCTCTCCCTGCCTGCCTCTCTTGCCTACTTGTGATCTCTGTCTGTCAAATAAATAAATAAAGTCTTTAAAAAAAAAAAGAAAATACAGAGAGTGATTGATGGCTATGAGAGGCTGGGGAATGGGGAAATGGGAGAAATACTGCTTAAGGGTACATACTTGCAACTGGTAGGTAAGTAAGACCTGGAGACACAGTACAGTGACAAAACTGTATTAAAAGCATTGAAATTTCTAAGGACTAGGTTTTAATTGTTCCCACCACTAGAAGAAATGACAGTTATGTGCATGACAGGTATTACCTAATGCTACAGTGGCAATCCTATTGAGATATAAATTTATCAAGTCAATATGTTGTACACCTTAAACTTACACAATGTTATATGTCAATTATATCTCAATAAAAGATTTTTTAATAAAATAAAGGAACAGAAAAAGTATGATGCAAACAGTAACAATAAGAGAGATGGAGTGTCCATAGTAATATAAAAATATAAACCAACATTATTATTTGAGATAAAGAGGGGTATTTCATAACGATTAAGGATTAATTCATCAGGAAAATACAATACAATTGTAAACATTTGTATCTAACTAAGGATATATACAAAGCAAAATTTAACAAAAGTGAATAAAAATGGAAAATTCAGCAATAATAGCTGGAGACTTCAATGACCCATTCTAGGTAATGGACAGCAAAATGAGACAGAATATCAAAAAGGATATAGAAAACATAAACAGAACTATAAGGTAGATATAACTGACAGTTTTAAAACAATCCAACCAAAAACAACAGAATATAAATTCTTCTCAAATGTACATAAAACTTTCCCAAAATAAGTGATATGGTAAAACAACAAAACAAGTCTCTGGAAATTTAAAAGGATTTATATCATACAATTTATGTCCTCAAACTACAGTGGAATTAAATTAGAAATCAACAACAGAAGAAAATTTAATTCAAATTGGAAATTTTTAAATTGAAAATTAAGTTTTGGAAATCCTTAAAAAAGGAACAGGCAGAGACAGAGAAAGAGAAAGGGGGAGGGAGAAAGAGAAGCAAAAAGAAGAGGAGAAGTGGAAGAAGGAGATAAAAGAGAGGGAGGGAGAAGATCCAGATTAGAAAGGAATAGATAAAACTGTGTTCATTCACATATTACATACATTTATATGTAGAAAACCCTAAGAATTTTACAGACACAGGCACAGACACACACAGACCCAGCATCCTGGGATGGATCCCCACATCGCATCTCTGCTCAGTGGGGAGTCTGCTTCTCCCTCCCCCTGCTCTTGGGCTCTCCCTTGCTTGCTCTCTCTCTCTCCCTCTCAAATAAATAAATAAAATCTTTTTAAAAAGATAACAGGAGGAATCCTTGTGGTGATGTAACTGGTCTTTATCTTGTCTGTGGTGGTAGTCATACGAACCTATGCCTGTAGTAAAATTGCATAGAACTAAATTCACACACACGTACACCCACACAAATGAATACATGTACAACCGTGGAACTCTGTAAGATGGGCAGATTGTATCATGTCAATTTTGTGGTTGTGATAGTGTACTATAGTTATGCAAGATGCTATCATTGGGAAATACTGAGTAAAGTGTAAACAGGACCTCTGTATTACTTCCTACAATTTTATGTGAATCTCTATCTTGAAAAAAAGCTTAATTTATAAATGGGCAAAAGATTTGAATAGACATTTCATCAAAGAGGTATATAAATGAAAAACAAGCACACGAAAAGATGTTCAACATCATTAGTCATTAGAGAAATATAAAATAAACCTACAGTGTGATACACTTCATTCCCACAAGAATAGCTCTAATCAAAAAGAACATAACAGTTGTTGGAGAGAATGTGGAGAAAATGGAACTCTCATACATTTCCAGTTTAGAATGCAAACTGATCTACCTTGAAAAACAGTTTGGCAGTTATCTTTAAATCAACACTCTTACCATATGACCCAGTAATTCCTCTCATAGATATTTACCCTTGAGAAATTAAAACCTATGTTCACATGAGGACATGTATGTGAATTTTCAAAGCAACATTTTCATAATATCCAAAATGTGGAAGCAACCCAAATATCATCCATTGATAAATGGATAAACAAAATGTGATATACCTTTACAATGACATACTATTTATCAATTAAAAGGAATGAAGTACTTGTGCAAGACACAACATGGATAAACTTCAAAAAATTATGCTAAGCAAAAGAAACTAGATACAAAAGACTACATATTGCATGATCCAATTTACTTGAAAATGTCCAGAAAAGAAATCTTTATTTTTTTTATTTCTTTTCAGCATAACAGTATTCATTGTTTTTGCACCACACCCAGTGCTCCATGCAATACGTGCCCTCCTTAATACCCACCACCTGGCTCCCCCAACCTCCCACCCACCGCCCCTTCAAAACCCCTCAGGTTGTTTTTCAGAGTCCCATAGTCTCTCATGGTTCACCTCCCCTTCCAATTTCCCTCAAATCCCTTCTCCTCTCCATCTCCCCATGTCCTCCATGTTATAACAAATAACAAAAGAAATCTCTAGAGACAGAAAGTAGATTAATTATTGCCTGGGGCTAAGGGTCAGAATGGGGAATGACTGAAAATGGAATAATGATTTCTTTTGCGTGTGACAGAAATGTTCTAAGATTAGTTTGTAGTGATAGTTGCACAATTCTGTAAATTAACTAAAATCACTGAATTGTACACTTAAAGCCAGGTGGTGGGTATTATGGAGGGCACGCA
>PISX010033349.1:0-15219 GCA_004024625.1 Mellivora capensis | reverse complement strand
TTGATAAGTTCTTTATAGATTTTGGACACTAGCCCTTTATCTGATATGTCGTTTGCAAATATCTTCTCCCATTCTGTCAGTTGTCTTTTGGTTTTGTTGACTGTTTCCTTTGCTGTGCAAAAGCTTTTGATCTTGATGAAATCCCAATAGTTCATTTTTGCTCTTGCTTCCCTTGCCTTTGGCGATGTTCCTAGGAAGAAGTTGCTACGGCTGAGGTCAAAGCTGTCACTTTTTAAATGTCCATACTGATTTTTTAATCTTTTTAAACTATAAAACTAAATATATGCTTTTGAAAAATATCATATGTTCAAGAGTTTATAATACAAAAAAGGAATCCAATAGTAATTTCCTACAAGGAAGCCACAAGTAACTGGGGGAGGCATATGCTGATAGGGTTATTTCTCTAAACATTAATTTTTTACAAAAATTGTACATTTTATACTACCTCCTACTGTAAAATTTACATTTTGTAACTTAATTTTTCCTCTTAGCTTATACCAAAATGTCATTCTTAAGTCAGTAAATATAACTTTACTTCCTTTTTAATTGTTATGTAGTATAATGCTGCATGAATACAATGATTTATTTGATTGCTTCTGTACAGATATACATTGGAGTTGCTTCCAGTTTTCCTTTATTACAAATAAATTCTTCAGTGGGTATCCTTCATAAGTAATTTTTATAAAAATTTCCATGTGGATAGAAGTCAGAGCAAACTATAGATGTCTTTTTTGGTACACAATGGATAATGGATATCTGCTGTTTTGACCTGCTTACTTCCATTCCCTCATCTTTCTGTAACAGATCCCATTTTTCTTTGGGGAATTGCCTCTCCCTATTCCATGTGGTTCTGGTGGGGCTGCAAATCCAAGTAGCCTGCTACTTGGGCCATGGTAATTGATCCAACAGGACCTGTTGACTCAAGCAAAGCTATCAGATTCTTTCCATGGAATTTTACACATGGAGGTGGAAAAGAGAGGACCTTTCTTTGCCTGGGGGTGGTTCCCTGAGACATAGGAACATGGAACTCTCTAAAGCCAGACTACCTCTTCCCTACTTCCTATAGGGAGCCCACCTAGAGGCAGAAAAATAAGTGAGAACTGCACTGCACAGAGAGAAAGGGATGGAGACTGAGCTAACAACATCATTCCAGTTACTGGATTCAACTGTGTCTGAAGTAATAGCCATCCCTGGACTTCCCAGTTATATAATAAATTCTCTATTTTCAAGTAATGGAAAGCCTTACTGGTTTAGCACATTGTTCAGCATCTTTTCATGTCTGATGTCAGAGCCAGATTTCTGATTGGAGGGCTAGTTACTCCAGTTCTCTAGTTGATACTAGAAGAGAAATACTCCCAGTGCTCAGATATATGTAGTCAGCACAATCCACATAGCCCCTAGGCCCCTACAACTGTTTGGCTAGAAGGGTTCCCTGGTTTCCTAGCAACCAAGTTCCCCTTTCTCAAACACACCTTTTGTGACATCTCCTTTTAAGGCTTCTTTTTTATTTAAGTGTTTTTTGTTGTTCTATGCTTCTATGCTAAACACTTCTATTTTATTTAAGTGGTTTTTGTTGTTGTTTTTTTTCACTTGAGTGAGAGAGAGCGAGAGAGCACAAGCAGTGGGGAAGGGCAGAAGAACGGGGTAAAGCAGGCTCCCCACTGAGCAGGGAGCCCAACATGGGGCTCAATCCCAGGACCCTGGAATCATGACCCGAGCCCAGGGCAGACATTTAACCCACTGAGCCACCAGGCACCACCTTTTAATGTGTGCATTTGGGAGACAGAAAAGAAGGCACGGAAATACACACAGTGTAATTTACTCCAGGTCTTGAGACCTGAGACTGTACGTGAGGGGTGGCTTAGCTTATAGATTTAGAACATTCACTGGCAGATAAAAATAGCAAGAGATTTTGCTTTACCGTTAAAATTCTAGTTTGCTTATACCAATTACTTTTGTAAAAATAATAGTACCTATTTTAATCAGCTCAGGATGCCATAACAAGATACCATGGACTGGGTGGCATAAGCAACAGAAAATTATTTTTCAGAGTTCTAGACACTAGAAATCTGAGATCAGGGGCAGCCTGGCCAGGTTCTGGTAAGGACTCTTCCTGGTCTGCAAAAAGCCACCTTCTTACTGTGGCCTCACATGTCCTTTCTTCTGTCTGTGTGTGAAGATGTATGTGGTGGAGGATCTCTTCTTACTCCTCTAAGAAGGCCACCAATCTTATCATGAAGGCCCCATCCTCATGATCTAATCTAACCCCATTACTTCCCAAAGGCTCCATCTCTAAATACCATCACATTGGGGGGTTAGGGCTTCTGCATATGAATTTGGTGGGGAGGGGACATAAACATCCTGTCCACAACAGCATCAGAATATCATTGAAATATTTTTTATATTTTTAATTCATGACATTCACAACAGCCATGTAATAGGGGAGGCTACATTTATATCACATGACGCAATCCAAGGACACTTTAAGGAACTTGTCCAGAGTCACATAGTATTCCCCTCACCTACAGACTAATTCATTTGTCTTCTGGCCTAGAGGCTTCTGATAATTTTCTCAGCTATGTGCAATGTCCTATTAGACATGGTAATGCTAGGACTGCACAGTGTTTATGCTACTTTTATTTGCAGTACACAAGGCTCTTTCCCTCTGTCTCGGGTTCAATATCAGATTATACTGAAGTCAGTTAATAAACAGGTAAGTACTGTAATAAATGTGGCTACATAGGGCACATGGCTTTACAAGACAGTAGCAGAGTCAAGAATGATGTTATTCTCATTCTGTGACAGGGACTGCACTGGAACTTCTGTCCATCCAGACTCTCGCCCAGAGTCCTAGTCACCCTTGACCCCAGACTCTTGGCCTCACCCACTCCATCAATTTATTACCAAGGGTCTACTTTCAAAACGGGAGTGAGATCTACTCCATCTTGCCATCTCCAGCATCACCAATTCTTGCAAGATGATCCTAGCTGGTTTCTCTGTTTCTTCCCTCCCTTGCTAGGTTTGCCAATAACTCTGAGCACCCAGTTAAACTCGGGCAACTGGGGACAATTTCAGATAAACAATGACCACTCTTTAGTATAAGCACGTCCCACACAATAGTTGGGACATGCCTGTCTGTTATTAGTTTGAATTTCAAATTTAACGGGGTATCGTGAGTTTTTATTTGCTAACGCTCACAACCCTGCGTCTTGCCTGCCTCCAGTCCTCTCACTTAGAGTAAGCTTCTGAGAATGCCAAACTGATCACGTCACTCCCATGCTTCAACTCTTCAATATTGTGTCATTACTCTTAGGGGAAAAACAAACAAACAAACAAAAAAAACAATTCCTTGACAGTAAGTCCTGCAGGATCCATTCTTGAAGGTAGTTTAGGTTCTGGAACCAAACTGCTTGGGGGCAAGGAACCCTCCCAACACCCAGACCCTTACTGAGTAACTCCTATGGTCCCTCATTGAGTCCTTTGCTATCATACTTCCGCGGACCACTTACTCCGCGGACCACTTACCCCGCACCCCTCCTGACTCCAGAGGACCTCTACTGGAGTAACACGCCTCACCCCTTGCCTGCCCTTAGCGGAGGAGCAATGACTCCTCCGATTGGTGGCTTTGAGACAAGGAACTGGGCATGCGTGGCCCATCCCTCATGACTGGAGAGGTTGTCTGGACGCCTCTACGCCTGCAACGTAGGTTTGATGGAACAGGCTCAGCCCTATGCAACAGGCTCAGCCCTATGCGTCGAGGTTTAGGGGAGAAGGGTGATATGGCGAATGCTGGAGGGAAATATTTTTTTTTGAAGATTTTATTTATTTATTTATTTATTTGACAGACAGAGACACAAGTAGGCAGAGAGGCAGGCAGAGAGGAAGAGAGGAGGAAGCAGGCTCGCCGCTGAGCAGAGAGCCGGATACGGGGCTCGATCCCAGGACCCTGAGATCATGACCTGAGCTGAAGGCAGAGGCTTTAACCCACTGAGCCACCCCGGCGCCCCGCTGGAGGGAAATATTAACAAGCCTGGCTGGCCATACCTCAGCTGTGTTCTTTTGATCAGCAATGAAGATGATATTTTTATCTCCATCTCCTTTACTTATGTGTGTCTCAGTTTCTAAACCAAGGTGGGGTGTGTGTGTATGGGACGGGGTCAGTGTCTTAATTCCTAGCCTCCTAAACCCTCAGTAGTAGTCACTACAATTTGTATTTACATGTTTGTTTATGTTTCTTTGGCTGTTTTTTAATGTGTAGAGACCATGTCTATTTTGTTGACTGTTGTGTCCCCTGTGCCGACTACACTGCTAGGCACAGATTTCTATCTTCTCCATATCAGGATGACTGAATAAATAAATGAGACTTGTTGCCTACCACAGTGCTGCCACCCCAGTCACTCTGAGCAGCATTAAGCCCAGTTCTGGGATGGCCGTTGAGTGCTAACTCTGATCACTTGGTGAGAGGTGTTTGGAGTTCTGTGACCCTGCCCAAGCTCATCACGAATTTGCACACATGTCAGAGTGGGCACTGTAGGACAGCTTGCACAGATTTGCCCACCTTGGTTTAGAAACATCTAGGACCATGTTGTCACCACCCGATCTACTTGCTTAGAGCAATGTCAGTCTGGGTGGGATTTGAGCTGCTCTTCTCTTGTGGACACAGATTTGGGCATTTGGTCACCTCCTGCTGGTCTCATCCTACAGCTGAGTGAGTCCTGCAAGTGAAACCCTAGTCCAGTTGTTCCTGGCTTTCTCTGCTTTCCCACTGGGTCCAATGGAGGCCCAATAGACTGTGTCTATATGAATTATGAGAGATGGTTTCACAGCCCATAAACCTTGCTGCAGTGGGAGGTAACAGAGTGCAAACTGGCTTTGGCTGAGGCAAAGTGCAAGCAGTACCTTACATGAGAGAGCCAATTTAGCCGTAATTCAAAGACTTTTCTTCTAACACTTGGAGTTCTGCCTAAGAGAAGTCCTTGGTGTGACCGTGACCCTGAAGTTGGTGATTTTCTGACTAACAAATATTTGTTAAATGCCTTCTACTTGACAGTAGCATCATATGCACATTTAACAGAAGTCAATGCAACTATGGAATAACAACAGTAATAACTAAATATTCTATACCGCTTATAAGGGCCAGATACGGTCTTTACCTATATTAACTCTTTCATTCTCACAACAGCCTCCCCAAGGTTGGTGCCATTATTATCCCCACTTCACAGATAAACTGAGCCACAAAGAGGTTAAATAATTTGTCTAGGTCATGACACTAACTAGTCAGTGATGGAAACGGCCTTCAAACCAAGCAGTCTGTCTCGACTGAACAGTCTCTTAACCATACCTCTCTATACCATATGCTTCCTAGCATGTGGATGACTATTTAAATAATGAGTGCATTTCTACCTATCAGTTTATTTAATGAGCTTGGGGTGAGGGGTTCCCTTTGCCTCCCAGAAGACAAGTATCTTGCTGCATTGAGGGTGATTCTATTATTTAAAGATCTTACTGTTGAAGCACTAACACAAGCTAGCTAGTTCATCCGCAGAAATAGTGATCTGTTCCCATGTTAGGGTAAAAATGACAGCATTGGCTTTTAAAGATGGCATGTTGGCCTCCAACACAGCCACATCCTAAGGAAATGTTCAAGGGCAATTTTAGTTAAAAGCAATTTACATCTTAAATCCTGGCTTTAGAACCGAATTTCCATTTGAGATGCACATGTACCAAGTACTGGACATATAAACCCAGTCATTATCTCTGCTTTCATTTACACTCTTTGTAAGCCCCTTCTTCCTTGCTGACCAAACCCCAGTTTTTGTTCTGGGCAGTGATGTATCCAGCCACTGCTGATGAATCATTATTGGTCTCTGTTAATCATGGCAATTCTTTTCCCCAGTTTCCCAGCCTCTCTCTGCAGTAAGGTTGCATGATTTCATTCTGGCCAATGAGAGATAAAACTATAAAGCTAAGTATACTGGAAGACTTCTGGAAAGCCATGACTTTCCTAATAGAGGGAGATAGATGTAGCTTGAGCCATACCTCCCCCATTCTTTTTGCATTGATTGCAGATATGATGGCTGGAATAATGGCAACAATGAGGGAAAATCATAGGACAAAAAAAATTAATAGAGATACCATCCCTGATATCACTGAGTAGTGAAACAATATCAGCAACTGCCTAGCACCAAACTTCTTCATGTGAAAAATATAAACATTGAATTCTCTACATTCCCTTAACTTGTAGCCAGAAACATTCCTTCACTGATACCCCTGCTCTGATGGAGATTACCATTCAGCTGGGCACACAGACATCAATTAAATGTAGTATATTGATACGTAAATGATCTGTATGTCTGCTCCCTCCCTTCCTCTAGGCCTTGGCTTAGGAGAAACAGGGTATAAACCCAGTCTCAGGGACCTATTGAAACAATCTTTTTCCTACCTTCTCCATATCTCTCTTCACCCACCAGCTGCTAACCTAGGCAATCCTTAGCTCATTCCGAAGGTAGGAGGCCTACTGATCCTCATTCTGTATTCTTCCAAATTTATTGTCTTTGCCAGGCCTTTCTAAGCAGGGACTAAAGTTTCAAATCTCAAAATCCAAGAGAAGATTCCTTTTTCTGAGAGGTCTCCTCTCTCCCTGAGACAGAAAGTATCCATTAATAGTTGCAAATGTTATCCTGCCACCTGATTACACAAAGAATATATAATTACCAACTGAGTGAGTGCCAAGTGAATGATTCAGTGAGAGAATATAACAAGGGGATCTGACCCGGTTTTGATGAGGGGCTCAGAGAAGGCCGTTCATATTACCTTTGAAATATATCTAGAGTCTGATCACTTTTCCTCACCCTCTACCACCTCTGTCCCACCTAGTATCATCTCTCACCTGTATGTATCCTGCAGGCTCCTGGCTCCCACTCTTGGCTCTGCTGCACAGAAGCCAGAGGGCATCTTCCAAGACAAAAGTATAATCATGTTACTTGGGGGCAGTAGTTCCCCTTATCACTTGGGGAGGGGGATCCAGAGTCCTTACCATGACCTAAAGGCCCTCTATGGTCTGCGGCCCCTTCCCCATCTCTTGAAGACCTCATCTCCCTCAGTCCCTTCTTTGCTGCTCACCCTGCTGCAGCCAGACTGGCCTCCTTGCTCTTCGTGAGACAAGTCAAGAGCACCTGCAGGGCATCTGTATCTGCTTTGCATTCCCTCAATCTTTCCAGTCTCTGCTCAGATATCCTGTTAGCAGAGAAAACTTTCCTGTCCACCTGTCTAAAGTTAACAGTCCCATCCCCAACTTGGCTTCTTCCTTCTTACTGTGCTTTGTAGTCTTAGCACATCTAGCTTCCTGACAGATTGCATATTTTCACATTTATTTTATGCCCCCTTGCCTAGACTATCCACTTATGAGAAGAGGGACTTTTTCTCTTTACCCAGAAGATTGCCTGGCACTTAGGAGGTGACATATATATGAAGTGACCTTGGAGCTGAGAACTAAAGTGTGAGCAGGAGGATGAGAGAAGTTGGGGTGGGGGAGGGGGACTATTTCAGGAAGAAGGCAACACTTATGCAAAGGTCCCGAGGTGAAGACAACATAGATGAATTAAGAGGTCATTGTGGTTGGAGAACAGAGTGAGGTGGGAAGTAGTACACAGCAAAGGGGTGGTAGGAGGCAGCAACTAGATCATAAGGGCCTCCCAGGTAATGACTAGGAGCAATGAGAAGCCAGGAAAAGATAGTAAGCTGGGCGGGTAGGTGATAAAATCAGAGCGGCTTTTTGAAAGCTCATTCTGGATATGCTGGGGAGGGGATAAGGGAAAGGATGAGAAGAATGAAGGAGAGATTCTATACAATATCCTGGAGAGAGAAGATGGTGGCTGAGAACCTTTGATTCTCACTACTAACATGCTCTTTAAGCACAGCTCTCCAAGAAGGTATCTACTATTTCATAAGAATCTCTGCATTGAAAAACAGAAAATAAATGTCTGCAGAGGTACCAGATATTATAATCATTTTGATAGCAGCAAAATGACATTTTATGAATGAAAGGATATCTAAGGGATGTCAATAATCTACTAAGTAGTGCAAATAAGTATGTTTCATGTGAATATATAAATATTCATAAAAACCGCTGTACCTTGGATGACCTCTACATGAGGATGAATTTTCTTGATTTGCACCTTTGAATTTCTAGTTAAAATATCTATTTATTCTGACTTCTAAAACCTACTTGAAGGTAACATATTCATTATCCACAAACACAGACTTTATACAATTTTATTTCTATATAACTGTGCATCACAGGACCTTCTGATCTCTGAGAGTTTTGCTTACCTCTGTGAATTAGATGACCACTAAACTATCTCCTTTGCTTTTTTAGATATAAAACGATTAACTTGAAAAGGGCTTCTGTGTTTTAAGTGTTATAGAGAGAAATTCAAAATAGTGCGCTTTTTTTTGGTAAATGATTTCTCAGGCTCATAGTATATTAAGACTACGTCATGCCTAACATGTTTTAATTTAATAAGCAGAGCTGTAATTACATACAAAGAACACCCATCCCTCCTCCTGTTGTAGGTTGGGTCCCTACATTCCTTTTACTTGGCAGTAGTTTGCACACTTACTATTAGTTAATTACCTCTGTCCATCTCTTCCACCACATTGCCCCAGAGCTTAGCCCAACACCTAGAACACAGTAGGACTATAATGCAGACTCACAGCCTGCCTCACTGGCTTCCTCATTGGTCCCTTCCTGTGCCTTCTTACTGGTAGCAGAGGGGTCAGTTCTGTCAGCCCACACTGACATTATTACAGTCCCTCAAAGACTGCCTATTTCCAGTCTCTGTCACCTGCAAGCCATTCTGCAAACTTCCGGTAAACCCAGCTTGCTAAAATCCCATGTCCATAACACTGTGATTCTGCTCAGAAACCTTTAGTGGATCATTATTGCTCATTGAAGGGAATTTAATGCAGTGGTTAAAAGTGGGAGTTCTGGAATCATCCTGCCTCAAGTCATATCCTGGTTTCCACATTAGTAGTTGTGTGACATTGGGCAAGTTACTTAACCTTCCTTGGTTCTATTTCTCTTATTGGTAAGAGAAGGGTAGTGTTACAACTTATGGTTGAGAGTTGCTGTGAGAATTAAATGAAATAAATGTATAAAATACTTATAAACATGTTTTTTTATTTGTTTTAAAGTCTATTTTGTCTAAGAATTGCCACCCTGGTCTTTTTTCTTTCTTTCACTTATATCTGCATGGAATATCTTTTTCGTCTCTTCACTTCCAGTCTGTTTGTCTCTTTAGGTCTGAAGGGAGTCCCTTGTAGATAGCATATGGATGGCGCTTGTGTTTTTTATTTTTTTTAATAGGAAGTACTCAATAAATATCAGAATTATTAGTATTATTACGGTTTAAATCAAGTCCAAATTCCTTAGCAGTGTCCAAGGCATTCTACCATCTGTTATTAGTGAGTATTTTTATCTTTTCTGTTCTACCGTATCCCTTATCCCATGAGCCATCTGCTGAGGCTGGTAGTTCTGCCCCTATATCTTCAACTTTCCTACTTCTGGGATTTTGCTTATGTCTTTTGATCCTACTGAATGTCCTCCTACTGCTCTCTTTCTATTTGTATCATTTCCTTCAGGGTGCACAGAAGTCCCAATGCTTATACAAAGCACAGAAGTCCCAATGCTTATACAAAGCCTTCCCTGACCTGGTCAAGCCCCATTGGTTTCCCCTACACCTCTGAGGAATCCTGTGCTAAGTTCCCCAGTTGAGCAAATGCTTCCCCAGGACAACTCATTTTTTTCCTCAAACAACGGAACAAAATTCTTAGTTCATAGCACACTATTATCATTGGTCCATGGAATAACCCTCATTTTATATTATATTTTATTATTTGTTTTATTAAAAACATTTTCTTATCTTCCTGTCCCAGTCCCAGTATTCACCAGTATTATACTCTACATCTCACCCTGCTTTTTACTCTCCTGCCGCAACTTTTTTTTTTAAGGTTTCTCCTATGTTGATATATGGATATGTGAATCTAGTTTATTTCTTGTAACAGCTGTGTAGTGTTTTCTTGTTTGTTTTTCTTAGACTACATTTTATTTTCCTTCTTTCACTGAAGGGCATTGAAGCTGCTTAAAATTTTTGCTATGAAAAATTCTGGGATGAAAATTTTTGTTTAGTTCTCAGTTGTATGCCTATTTATTCCTTTTTGCAACAACTATTTATCAGGTGCCTACTGTATGCTACGTACAGTGAGGTGTTAGGCATACAGCCAGAACAAAAACAGACAAAGTCCCCTCCTTTATTTTAGCAGGAGAGATAATAAATAGACAAATATGTTTGTCCAGTATAATGCTAGGTTATGGTAAGTGCAAAGAAGAAAATAAATTAGCATAAAAGACAGAGAGCAATGAAGGGTGCTATTTCAGATAGAGTGGTCAGGAAAGGGCTCTCTAGGAATGTAACGACTTTTGATAGAGACTTGATAAAATAAGAGTAGGCCATGCTGGTATCTGGAAAAAGAGCTTTCCAGGCAGAAGGACCAGGGAGTACAAAGGCCCTGAGGTGGGACTATGCAAGACGTATTCCAGGAACATCAGTGGGTAGGGCTAACACGGAGGGAGTGGAGGAAGGTGAGATTACAGGGCTAGGTCATAGCTGAATCTGATGGAGCCCTATAGGCCATGATAAGGACTTTAGCTTCCATTCTAGGTAAAATGAAAAGGATTTTGAGGAAAAGAATGAAAGATCCAACTTACTTTTTAAAAAGATACCACTGGTAGGGGTGCTTGGGTGGCTCAATCAGTTAAGGGTCTGACTTCATCTCAGGTCACGATCCCAGAGTTGTGGGATCAAGCCCCAAGTTGGGCTCCCTACTCAATGTGGAATCTGCTTGTCCCTCCCCCTCTGCCACTTACCTTCTCGTGCACATGCTCCCTTTTAAATAAATAAAAATATTTAAAATATAAATAAATAAAAAGATGCCACTGGCATCTGAGTGGAGAGCACACTATAGCAGAGTAAGAGTGAGAGGGAAGTCCGGTTAGGAGGCCGTCGCTTGGTACTGGGCAGAGATGACAGTAGTTGGACTAGGTGGTAGTTACTTGAAAAAATTACATGTACACAGTGGTGGTGGGGAGAGGGGATAGGACTACCAAAGCATATTTTGAAGGTAGAGCCAATAAGATTTGCAAGTGGATTGGATGTGAGCTGTGAGAGGAAGAGAAGAATTAAGAGTGACCCCAGGAGTTGTCACCTAAGCAGCTGGAAGGATGGAGTTGCCATTTCCTGGAACAAAGAGGATGGGGGGCAGGTTTCAGGGACAGATCTATAGTTTTATTTTAATCTTTTTTTTTTTTAAAGATTTTTACTTATTTGACAGACAGAGATCACACGTAGGCAGAGAGAGAGACAGAGAGGGAAGCAGGCTCCCTGCTGAGCAGGGAACCCGATGCAGGGCTCAATCCCAGGACCTTGGGGTCATGATCTGAGCCAAAGGCAGAGGCTTAACCCACTGAGCCACCCAGGAGCCCCTATTTTAATCTTTTAAGTCTGAAATATTATTTGGATATCCAAGTGGTAGCTGTCAAGTAGCTGACTTCTGGAGTTTGGGGTCAACATCTGTGCTAGAGATGAAGTTGGGAAGTCATCCTGGTATACGTCATCCTTAAAGCAGAGATCACCTAGAGAGTCAGTGCAGATTGAGAAGAGAACAGGTCAAGGGACAGGGTAACATAGAGTCTGTAAAGGCTGTAGGAACCAGCAAGGAGAGTGAGAAGTAGAAGCCATGGGACAGAAGAGTCAAGCAAGAGAGAAGTATCCCTGGGCCACTGAAGAAAAGGTTTCAAGAAGAAGAAAACCATCAATTGTTTCAAACAATGTTGACCGATGGACCCAGTCAGGGGAAGACTGATGATTATAAACAATTCTTTGGAGAAATCTTGCTGTAGAAGAGCACATAAAAATGGAGCAAAATATGGAGGCAAATGTGTAACAGAGGAAAGTTTTCTTTCACTTTTTTCCTCCTTTCTCCTCTTCACCCTTCTCCTTCATCTTTTCCTCCTCTTCCACATCCTTCTACATGAGGACTACAACTGCCTGCTGATGTGACTGATCCAACTGGGAGAGAAAACTGACAGTGCAGGAAAAGAGAAGACAATCCAGGAGCAAACGTCCTGAGGGTGCAAGAGGCATGGGAGAAGTTAGTCCTGGGAAGGGAGGTAGGCAGAGGACATGGGCACCCTTATGGGAAAGTTGCTAGATCTGGTGAGGGGAACATGTGGAAACTGTTTGCTTCCACTCTCTCAGTTCAGTAAGAAGTGAGGTCACCAGCTGAATGTAAGGAAGGAAGAGAAAATATTAGAGAAGTTAAGCAGGAGAGAGATGGACCTAGGGGCACTAGACACTGACCTGATCTGTAGCCCGGTAGGATGGGTGTGTGAGAGTTTGTATGCGGCACATACATAGGAGAGGATTTGTGAGACTGTACCATGTACCTTCACATGCAAATCCACCAAACACCAACCGTTCTCCAGAATGGCTACCCTGGTTGTGCATAGGGTTTTGTTTCTCTATAGCCACACAAACAATTTATAGGATCCAGATTTTTAATTGTTGCAAACTTTTGGGAGAAAAGTAGTTCTCTATATAGTTTTCATTTTTCTGTTTATGGAAGTTGAGCATCTCTTCCCACACTTTTTGGCCTTTCCTATTACCCCTTCTGTGAAATGCTTATTTCTGTCTGCCCTAATCTGGGTTCTCCTAAAAGCAGATTTATAGACAAGGACTTGAGTGCAGGTCATTTATTCAGAAGCACAAATGAAGGAGTAAGAACGATGAGACAAGGAAGAAAAAAAAAAGTAGGTTATATATAGGTTACTGTTGTAGGCAACCAGACTGCATCTTTTTTTTTTAAAGATTTTATTTATTTATATGACAGAAAGAGAGACAACAAGAGAGGGAACACAAGCAGAAGGAGTGGGAGAGGGAGAAGCAGGCTTCCCACTGGATGGCGAGCCCGATGTGGGACTCGATCCCAGGACTCTGAGACAATGACCTGAGCCAAAGGCAGATGCTTAATGACTGAGCCACCCAGGCACTTCCAGACTCAGTCTTGATGGGGACTCTCTGAGGAACTGTGCCAAACATCCTCAGAATCATTCCACCAAGAAATGGAGAAGCTGAGCTATTTATATACCACCCCTGGTCCTCACTGGTTGAGGGTTGCTCCTGGGAGGATTCAACCACCAGTACTTCCAATTTGTACTGCACCTAAATGAAGGGTGTCCTACAGTACCTCCAGAGAACCTTCAGGCTGAGGGAGAAGTTCCACATTGAGGTGGGAAGCTGTGTGATGCAGGGAAACATCAGCCTACCACAGCTGGGAGGTGAACTCAGAGGTAGGCCAAGGGATGAGGGCATCAGCAATTCTGCTACAAAATCCTTTATCATTTTCTTTCTTTTATTTTTTAAAGATTTTATCCATTTATTTGAGAGAGAGAGAGAGAGAGCATAAGCAGGGGGAGGGGCAGAGGAGAGGGAAAAGCAGACTCCCCACTGAGCACAGAGCCTGACGCAGGGCTCCATCCCAGGACCCTGAGATCATGACCTGAGCTGAAGGCAGATGCTTAACTGACTGAATCAGCCTAGTGCTCCTCCTTTACCCTTTTCTTTACTTTTATTTATCTGATTTGTAGGAATTCTCTGGATATTTTATATATCACAACCTTGCATGTTACTACCATTTTGTCATTTCCAATCTATCACCTGTCTGTTAAGTTTGTTAACAGTATCACAAATCTTTAATTTTGGTGTCATTAACTTCATCAGTTATCTCCTTTATGGTTTTCACTTCTTGACATCTTAAGAAATCCTTTTCCATTCCAAAGTCACAAAAAAATACTGTACATTTTCTTCTAATAGATGTATAGCTTTGTCTTTCATACTTGGCTTTTCACCTACCTAAAATTCATTTTTGTGTGCAGAACAAGGTAGAGATCTCATCCCAGTTTTTTTCCATATAGTGGGCCAGTTTTCTAGAGACAACTGATGAATAATCCATCTTCCCTCTACCAGGTTATGGTGGTGCTATATACACCAAGCTCCCCTATACCCATGGGTTGGTTTCTAGATTCTTTTCATTTGCCATCCACTCAGCTCTTCAACGAATTCTTTATTTTGGAAATTACATTATTTTAAAGCCAGTACCATTGGTGGACTCTGTCAAAACTACCAATTCTTATTTCATACTTGCAATTCCTACTTAGGATTAAGATTCATTTTCATTTCCTATCAATAGGTCTCCTTCTGCCATAGGTTGTTCTGTTTGTGAATATTCTCTCACAGTACTAATTTTTCTTAAATCGTTCCATGATTTTTGGCTGTGGGCTTATCTTCAGTCCTTTGAGACCATTAACCACCTCTGCTTCTGAGGTCTAACTGGAAGACATAGGAAAAGCCATGGCCAAGTAGGTGTAGGGAATGAGTGAGACACAACTCACAGGTGAGTGATCTTTCTACTGATGGTCAAGCTTAAAACACCGAATTTTCCACTGGGTACCTCTCAGAATATTGTACTCTCCCATCCTCCCAAGTACCTGTGCCCTTGTGGGATGCCAGCCAATTTGGCCCATAATGACAGTCACCATCCTAATCAGATTCTCTCTTAATCTGTCATCTCTGACTACCCCATGCCTCGTTCCCACCTAACAAAGACTTCTTCCCTCCCCCCCAAAAAAATCCAAAATCCTTCAGTCATTCCATATGTCATGGTTCTCAAACTCCTGATCACTTGCCAGTGGGAATCTTCTAATTGTCACTGTTCATCTTAAGATGTGGTATCCAGATAAGAATATAATGCTCTGGGTGTTCATAATAACATTTGGCCAGGTGAATATCAAGGTTGTAAAAATTCTTTTTTTTTTAATTTAAACCCAGAAGTTTTCATTGAAATAGTTTAATTGTTCAGCTTCTGAGAGGAAATCATAAGATGTGAGAAAATCATCCTAGCAAGGGAGAATGAGATTGTTCTAATCACAGAATGGACAGTAAGGAAAACTCTGATAGAAACAGGATAAATAAAAGAGCACTATTAAGCAGTCTTCTTAGTCATGTGTATCATTATCAGCCATACCTGAGATGGAGAAATCACAAAGAGAATAAGGAGAAGACACAAGGAGATGCATATAAATAAATAAATAAATAAATAAAT
>PISX010033348.1:0-15227 GCA_004024625.1 Mellivora capensis | reverse complement strand
GGGGTGGAGTCTTTTGGGTTTTCCATATAAAGTATCATGTCATCTGCGAAGAGAGAGAGTTTGACTTCTTCCTTGCCAATTTGGATACCTTTTATTTCTCTTTGTTGTCTGATTGCTGTTGCTAGGACTTCTAATACTATGTTGAACAAGAGTGGTGAGAGTGGGCATCCTTGTTGTGTTCCTGATCTCAACGGGAAGGGTGTGAGCTTCTTCCCATTGAGGATGATGTTTGCTGTGGGTCTTTCATAGATAGATTTTATGAAGTTCAGCAATGTTCCCTCTATCCCTATACTTTGAAGCGTTTCAATCAGGAACGGATGCTGGATTTTGTCAAATGCTTTTTCTGCATCAATTGAGAGGACCATGTGGTTCTTCTCTCTTCTCTTATTGATTTGTTCTATCACACTGATTGATTTTGCAAATGTTGAACCATCCTTTTAACCCAGGGATGAAACCCACCTGGTCATGGTGGATGATCTTTTTAATGTGCTCTTGGATCCTGTTTGCTAGGATCTTGTTGAGAATCTTAGCATCCATATTCATCAGTGATATTGGTCTGAAATTCTCCTTTTTGGTGTGGTCTTTGCCTGGTTTGGGCATCAGGGTAATGCTGGCTTCATAAAAAGAGTCTGGAAGTTTTCCTTCCACTTCAATTTTTTGAAATAGCTTCAGGAAAATAGGTGTTATTTCTTCTTTGGAAGTGTAGAATTCCCCAGGGAATCTGTCAGTTCCTGGGCTCTTCTTTTTGGGAGGTTTTTGATCACCGCTTCAATCTCATTACTAGATATCAGTCTATTCAGGTTGTCAATTTCATCCTGGTTCAATTTTGTGAGTTCACAGTTTTCCAGGAATGCATCCATTTCATCTAGGTTTCTTAACTTATTGGCATATAACTGTAAATAATGACTTCTGATGTTTGTTTCTATTTCTTTCATGTTAGTTGTGATCTCTCCCTTTTCATTCACAATATTATTAATTTGGGTCCTCTCTCTTTTCTTGTGGATTAGTCTGGCCAATGAATTATCAATCTAATTGATTCTTTCAGAAAACCAGCTTCTAGTTTCGTTTATGTGTAGTACTGTTTCTCTAGTTTCTATCTCATTGATCTCTGCTCTAATCTTGATTATTTCCCTTCTTGTGTGTGGGGTTGGATTAATCTGTTGTTGACTGTCCAGTTCTTTCAGGTGTAAAGACAGCTGGTGTATTCTGGATATTTTTATTTTTTTGAGGGATGCTTGGATGGTAATGTATTTCCCCCTTAGGACCAACTTTGCTGTATCCCGTAGGTTTTGGACTGAAGTGTCTTCATTCTCATTTGTTTCCATGAATTGTTTAATTTCTTTGATTTTCTGGTTGATCCAAAGATTCCTAAGCAGGTTGGTCTTTAGGTTTTAAGTGTTTGAGTTCCTTCCAAATATTTCCCTGTGATTGAGCTCCAGTTTCAAAGGATTGTGATCTGAAAATATGCAGGGAATGATCTCAGTCTTTTGGTATCAGTTGAGCCCTGATTAGTGACCCAGTATGTGGTCTATTCTGGAAAAGGTTCCATGTGCACTTGAGAAGAATGATTATTCTGTTGTTTTAGGGTGGAATGTTCTGTATATATCTATGAGGTCCATTGGTCCAATGTGTCATTCAATGTTCTTGTTTCTTTATTGATTTTCTGCTTGGATGATCTATTACTGAGAGAGGCGTGTTAAGATCTCCTACTATTAATGTATTCATATCAATATGACTCTTTATCTTGATTAATAGTTTTCTTATGTAATTGGCTGCTCCCATATTGGGGGCACAGATATTTACAATTGTTAAATCATCTTCGTGGATTGTCCCTTTAAGAATGATGTAGTGTCCTTCTGTATCTCTGACTACAGTCTTTAGTTTAAAATCTAATTGATCTGATATGAGAATTGCTACCCCGGACTTCTTTTGAGTCCCATTGGCATTAAAGATGCTTCTCCATCCCTTCACTTTCATCTGTGTGTATCCTTAGGTTAGAAATGGGTCTCTTGTAGACAACATATGGATGAGTCCTGTTATTGTTCCAATCTGCAACCCTGTGTCATTTTATGGGCGCATTTAGGCCATTCACATTGAGAGTGATTATTGATAGATATGTTTTTATTGACATCGTGTTACCTATGGAGTATTTGTTTCTATAGATTGTCTCCATATATTTCTGTTCAATGACATTCTTAGGATTTTTTCTCTTTTTTAGAACCCCCCCCTTAATATTTCCTGTAGTGTCTGCTTGGTGCTCACATACTCTTTTAAACCTTGCCCGTCTTGGAAACTCTTTATCTCTCAATCCATTTTGAATTTCAGTCTTGCTGGATAAAGTGTTCTTGGCTGCAGTTCTTCTCATTTAATGCCCTGAATACATCTTGCCAGCCCTTTCTGGCTTGCCAGGTTTCTGTGGACAGATCTGATGTTATTCTGATGGGCTTTCCTCTGTATGTAAGGAGCCTCTTTGTCCTTGTTGCTATAGGATATTGTGTCTACAATTATGGTTTCTCAGTTTTACTATCAGGTGCTTGATGTTTTTTAGATTCTATAGGCTTGGGGGGAGACCATTCTGCCTCTGCTACATGAACGCTAATTCCTTTCACGAGATTGGGAAAATTTTGATGGAGAATTTGTTCCACTATATCTTCTAGACTTCTTGCTTTCTCCTCCCCTTAAGGGATTCCAATAATTCTGACGTTGGAACATTTCATGGCATCATTTATTTCCCTAATTCTGTTTTCATGGCTTCTTAACTGTTTGTTCCAGGCTTCCTCCTGATCCTTTCTCTCTATCTGTTTGCCCTCCAGATCACTAATTCTATCTTCTGTCTCAGTTACCCTAGCTTTTAGAGAATTTAGATTAGATTGGGATTCATTGAGAGCGTTGTGAACATCATCCCTGGTGGCTTTCAGTTCTGTCCTAATCAATTCCGTTTTGTCATCCATGGCTTTCCCCTGGATAATTGTTAGCCTGAATTCCCTTTCCGACATATTGTCTATACTGATAGCCATTAGCTCTGTTGCAGATGGCCCAGCCTCAGAATTTTTCTTCTGTTGGGCATTCCTCCTCTTAGTAATTTTGGTGAGAGATGGCTGAATGGATGTAGCTGGATGTATCAACCAAGGTGCAGGCAAGGTGCACCCTGGAACGCTTCTGAGCAATCAAGAGTCCCCACCCAAATGAAAGAAAAAAGAAAGAGAGAATAAAGGAAATAATAGAGATAGGGAGAGACAGGAAAAAAAGAAAGATACAATAAAAGAGAAGGCCCAGCCCAAATGGTCCCCAAGGTAAGATTTATGAGGTATTCAAACAAAAACAGACAAACAAAAAGACTGACCAAAGTAGATGACAATCAGACACATGAAATAATGTTCATCATCACTAACCATCAGGGAGATTCAAATTAAAACCACATTGAGATACCACCTCACACCAGTTAGAATGGCCAAAATTAGCAAGACAGGAAACAGTGTGTGTTGGAGAGGATGTGGAGAAAGGGGAACCCTCTTATACTCTTGGTGGGAATGGAAGTTGGTGCAGCCACTTTGGAGAACAGTGTGGAGATTCCTCAAGAAATTAAAAATAGAGCTTCCCTATGCCCCTGCAATTGTGCTACTGGGTATTTACCCCAAAGATACAGATGTGGTGAAAAGAAGGGCTATCTGTACCCCAATGTTTATAGCAGCAATGGCCATGGTCGCCAAACTGTGGAAAGAACAAATATGCCCTTCAACGGAGGAATGGATAAGGAAGATGTGGTTCATATACACTATGGAGTATTATGCCTCCAACAGAAAGGATGAATACCCAAGTTTTGTATCAACATGGATGGGACTCGAAGAGATTATGCTGAGTGAAATAAGTCAGGCAGAGAGAGTCAATTATCATATGGTTTCACTTATTTGTGGAGCATAACAAATAACATTGAGGACACGGGGAGATGGAAAGGAGAAGGGAGTTGAGGGAAATTGGAGGGGGAGATGAACCATGAAAGACTCTGGACTCTGAAAAACAATCTGAGGGTTTTGAAGGGGCGGGGGTGTGGGAAGTTGGGGGAGCCAAGTGGTGGGTATTATGGAGGGCACGTATTGCATGGAGCACTGGGTGTGGTGCAAAAACTATGAATTCTGTTACGCTGAAAAAAAATAGAAAAAAAAAAGTAGATGACAAGAGAAAAAAATATATATATCAGCAATACAAAAAAAAAAAAAAAAACCTCATCAAAAGGAGCCCCAAGTATAAGATTTATATACTACCAGGACAAACACAAATACACAGAAACACTGGTGGAAGAAAAAATGGGAGAGTGGTTATAAATTGTTAGTGTGGTCAAGAAAATTTATTTTGATTCTTCCTGGATGTATCTTGATATCTTTGTTAAGGGACTCAAGTTTCCTAAGATAAAGAGGGATTAAAAATTGGTTTACCTATAGGGGTAGCATTGGTATGGGTAATGGAACTACCTTGAAGTTTAACTCTATATGAATATTAAAAAATTAAAATTAAAAAAAGAATAAACTAAACTAAACCTAAATTAAAAAAAAACTAATAGAAAAGCAAAGAAAAACACGGGTATATGTATCAAAAGGTTCAGGTTAAAAGGTTATTATGGAATTTGATGTACTAGACATCCTACTGTGATGGCAAATAGGTTAAAAAATTATGTATAAAAAAAGGAACCAGAGTAGTAGGAATGAATTAAATATAAATGTTGTATCTATGAGGTAGTGGTGGTTGTTCTCTTGTCTTTTTTTTTTTTTTCTGGGTTGATTTTCTGGGGGAGTAGCCTGCTGCATGGGTTTTCAGGCAGTGTTTCCTGAGTTAAGTCCTCCCTCCCCCCTCAAGGGGGTGGGCTCTGAGGAAACCGGTATTTCAGGCTTTTGTTCTCTGCAGGTTTTTTTGTTTGTTTGTTCATTTGTTTTCTCTTGCCTTGACAGCTTTTGATGGTTTTTAGAGGTTTAGAAGAAAGCAAACTGAGCCCAGACCTCCCTCTCAGAGAGAAGCCTCAGTCTGTTCCCCTCTGGGTGCTCCAGAACACATAAATTCCCCCTTGGCTGCTGGCAGAGCATGTTCCCAGTCGCCGTCCCTGGGGATACAGGATCTCCTGCCTCTACCCAAAACCCCGACAGCGGTGGCTGTCTGGGCATCTCCAGAATGCCAGAGAGGTCCCAATCAGCGATCGCACACCGAGATTTTCCTGATGGCCCGGGCTGTGAGTGCTCAGACTTTCTGGGTCCAAGAGCACTGGGCTGGTGTCTGCACACACCTCTCATGGGAGGGTGTGGGGCGCAACTCAGGCTCTGGTAGCACTGTGCGATGCCTGCGTGGGGACTGCAAAAAGGCTGTGGTTCTGCTGGATGGCGAGGCTCCCAGCCCCTCATGGCAGCCACACCGCACATGCTCTCAGGTGCGCTAGTGGCTCAGGAACCAAGACCTTGTTTCTTCACCACACTCTCTCTGGCTCAGTGCCAGGGGTGGTTGTCCTGAGTCCTGGGACATAAGCCCCTGTCCTTAACCGCCCTGATTCCCACAATTTCCTTCTATGATCCTTTGCTCTTTTTGAGTGCTTTCAAACAGACTCCAAGTTAATGCTGGTCCCCAGTCACAGGGCACTATCGTATTGGGATATTACTTTCCAATGGGTCGCTTCTGGTGGCTCCCTTCCCCTTTTGTTTATCTTCCGATATCAGTCTGATGTTCACACTCCACTTTACCTGCCCACTGGTGTCTTCTGCTCCTGTAGAGATACAGATGTGTATATTTCTAATCTCAGGCTGATTTCATGGGTGATCAGAGTTCTCTGGTAGGTAATCAGATCACTTTAGGGTACAGGTTGAAACGGTGCCTCCTCCTAGTTCTCCACCATCTTGTCTCCCCCTTCTCCTCTCATTCATCTTCTTAAATAAATCCTATATTCCTAAAAATGTTATCATCTTTTTCAATTTTTGTTCATTATGTTATTTGGAAATTTATATATATTATTTAAGGAATGAGTCCAATTTAAATATTTTTATTTTCTTTCAGCTTTAGTGAAATATGATTGACAATCAAAATTGTATATATTTAGGCTGTACACTGTACCTTTTTTAAAATAAACAAAATTTTGGTTTAATATACATATATACTGTAAGATGATTATCACCATTAAGTTAATAATACATTCATCATCTCATATAGTTATCTTTTTTGTGTGTGGTAAAAAGACTTAAGATTTTTCTTAACAAATTTCAAGTATGTAATATAATTTTTTTTAAAGATTTTATTTATTTATTTGACAGACAGAGATCACAAGTAGGCAGAGAGGCAGGCAGAGAGAGAGGAGGAAGCAGGCTCCCTGCCAAGCAGAGAGCCCGATATGGGGCTCGATCCCAGGACCCTGGGATCATGACCTGAGCCAAAAGAAGAGGCTCTAACCCACTGAGCCACCCAGGCGCCCCTAATATAATGTTTTTAACTGTAAGGATCATGATGTACATTACACTCCTGGAATTTATTCAACTTATAAATACATTTTGAATCCTTTGACCACTATCTCCCCATTTCCTCCACCATACCTGACATCCCTCACTTGACTCTCTGGTTTTAGGTGTTTGATTTGGTTGATTCCACCTATGAGTATTCCATGATACAGTATTTTCTTTCTGTGTTTGGATTATTTCACTTAGCATAGTGTTCTCCAGGTTCGTCCATGTTGTCACAAATGGCAGGAGTTTCTTCTTTTTATTACTAAATTATATTCAATTATATGTATTATAGATACATATAGATACATATTGTAATAGATATATAAATTACATGGAATATATAATAAATACATAGTGTAGAAGAGATGTAATAATATAAAATACATAGATATATATTACAATATATATTATATTTATGTATATAATATTTTCTTTGTCCATTTATCTATCAACAACAGGCATTTAGGTTGTCTCCATATCTTAGCATTGTTATTCATACTATCATTATTATTAATATTGTTAATAACATTATTCATGCTGCAGTGGACGTGGGAATGTACATACCTCTTTGAGATCCTGATTTAATTTCCTTTGGATATATGCCCAGAAGTGGGATTGCTAGATCACATGGTATCTCTACTTTTAATTTTTTGAGGAACACCATACTGTTTCCCATAATGAGTGTACTATATACATCCTCACAAACTGCACAAGGCTTCCATTTTCTCTACACACTTGCCAAAACTTATCTCTTGTGTTTTTGATAATAGGCATTCTAACAAGTGTAAGGAACTTTCTCATTGTGATTTTGATTCCCTGATGGTTACTAATGTTGAACACCTTTTCATATAACTGGTGGCCATTTGTAGGTCTTCTTTGTAGAAATGTGGATTCAGACACTTTGCCAAATTTTAAACTGTGGTATTTGATTTTTTGCTATTGAGTCATAGGTGTTCCTAATATACTTTGGATATTATCCTCTTATTATGGATATATAGTTTGTAAATATATTTTTTCCATTCAAAATGTGGCCTTTTCATTTGTTGCCTTTACTGTAGAAAACTTTTTAGTTTTATGTAGTGCAATGGTTGATTTTTTTTTCTTTTGTTGCCTGTACTTTTGGTGTCATATCCAAAAATTTGTTGTCAAGACCCATGTCAAGTAGTTTTTTTCTTGAGTTAAAAAATTTTCTTTTGAGTTAAAAAATTTAACTCTCTTGAGTTAAAAAATTTTCTTTTCTTTGAGTTAAAAAATTAACTCAAAATGGATTAAAGACTTAAGTCTTTAATCCATTTTGAGTTAATTTTTTTTAAGGATCCATTTCTTTCTTTTGCATGTGGTTATCCAGTTTTGCCAATAATATTGAAGAGACTACCCTTTCCCTATTATGCATTTTCATCAGCCTTGACAAACATTAATTGACTACATATGTGTGGAATTATTCCCGGGCTCCCAATTCTGTTCTATTGGTTTATGTGTCTGTTTTTATGCCATTACCATACTGTTTTGATAGCTTTGTATTACAGTTTGAAATGAGGTGGGGTGATGTTTCCAAATTTGTTCTTTCTCAAGATTGCTTCAGCTATTCAGGGTCTTTTGTGGTAGCATATGAATTTTAGGATGCTTTTTCCTGCTTCTGTAAAAAGTTCCATAGGAATTATATTGACTTTGTAGATTGCTTTGGGTAGCATAGAGAATTTAAACAAATTAATACTTTCAATCCATAAACATGGGATGTATTTCCATCTATTTGTGTCTTCTTTCATTTTTTTCATAAACGTCTTATAGTCTTACAGTTTTCAGTGTACAGATTATTAACCTCTATTAAATTTATTCCTAAGTATCTTATTCTTTTTAATGCTATTAAAAATAGAATTATTTTCGGTTAGTTCATTGATAGTACACAGAAATAGAAATGATTGTATACATTAAGTTTGTGCCTTGTAGCTTTACTGAATTTGTTAGTCCTAACATTTTTTTTTATTTTTAAGGTTTTGCATATTTAAGATAATGTAAACTGGAAAGACAATTTAACTAATCCTTTTCTTATTTGAACCCTTTTAATTTTTTTTCTCAATTTTTTGTGCAGGATATCCAATACCATGTTGAATGGAAGTGGTGAAAGTGGGCACCATTATATTGTTCGTGATCTTAGGATTAAAACTTTCAGCTTTTTACTAATAAGTATGATGTTAGCTGTGGGCTTGTCCTACTTGGCCTTTATTATTTTAATATATATTACTTCTATAACTATTTTATTAGAATTTTTATAATGAAAGGATGTTCTCTTTTATAAAATAGGTTTTTCTTAATCTATTGAGATGATCATATTTTTTTATCCTTCATTCTATTAATGTGGTATATCATAATTATTGATTTATGTTCATTGAATCATTCTTCCATCTGGAGATAAATTTCACTTGATCATGTTTTATGATGCTTTCATTTTATTTTCATATTTTTGTATGATCCGTTCAATGTGCCCTTGAATTTGTTTCTATGTTTTATTGAAAATTTTTGCATCCATATTCATCAGGGATATTGACATATAGTTTTCTTTTCCTTTAGTGCCCTTATCTGACTTGGTATTAAGGGAATGCTGGCCTTGTAAAATGAATATTTCTTCATATTTTTAGATTTAAGAAGGATTGACATCAGTTCTTCTTTAAGTGTGGTAGAATTCACCTGTGAAGCCCTGGGCTTTTCTTTCTTGGGAATATTTTGATTACTGATTCAATCTCCTTACTCATTATTAGTCTGTTCAGATTTTCTTTTCTTTGTGTTTCAGTCCATGTAGATAGCACATTTCCAGGAACTTATGTTGTCTAATTTGGTCGTATAAAAGTTTACATAACAGTCTCTCATGATACTCTGTATTTCTGTTGTAACATCTCTCCTATTTATATTTTATTTTTTGAGTCCTCTTTTTTTCTTGTTGCATGTATCTATAGGCTTGTCAGTTTTGTTTATTTTTTAATAAGACACCTCAGTGTTTTGAAATTTTCCGTTTCTTTTTTTATAAAATTTAAATGCAGTTAGCTAACATACTGTTTTCTTATTTTCTAATTCATTTATTTCTGCTTTACACGTTATTTTCTTTCTTATGCTAACTTTGGGTTTAGTTTGTTCTTCTAGTTCCTTGAGGTATAAATTTAGATTGTTTATTTGAGATATTTATTTTTTCTTAGCATATGCATTTATCAATATGAAATTCCCTCTTAGAATTGTTTATGGTGTATCCCATGAGTTTTGAAATGTTTTTCCAAATTTTTTTGTTTCAAACTTTTTATTTAAGTTTCCCTTTGGTTTCTTCTTTGAACCACTGATTATTCAGAAATGTGTTATTCAATTTCCACATATTTGTAGATTTTCAAGCTTTATTTCTGTTATTGAACTTTAGTTTCATACTGTTGTAGTTACAAAAGAGAGTGGGCGTGATTTAAATCTTTTTAAATTTACTAAGACTCGTTTTGTGAGCTAACACATTATCTGTGCCAGAGAATGTTCCATGAGTACTTAAGAAGTATGTGTATTCTACTGATTTTGGAAGGAATTATCTTTATATTTACTAGGTTTACAGGAGCTAAAGAATGGTTGAAGTCCAATGTTTCCTTATTGATTTTATGTCTGGATGATCTATCCATTTTTTAAAATGGGGTATTAAACTTTCTACCATTATTGTATTTTTCTATTTCTCCCTTCAATTCTGTTAGCATTTGTGTAATAGATTTACATCACTGATATTGAGTGCACATATATTTACAGCTATTTTATGATCTTGGTGTATTTATTCTTTTATCATAGTATAATGGTCTTATCTCTTGTTATAGTTTTTGACTTGAGGTATACTTTGTCTGATATAAATGTGGCTACCTTTGTTGTCTTTTAGTTATCATTTACATGGGTTATCTTTTTCCATCCCTTCACTTTGAGTTAAAAAATATATATATATCTATACATATACATATGTATATACATGCACTTATATACATATATGTATATGTATATAAGTGCATGTATATATACCTATATACATATGTATATAGGTATGTATACATATGTACACATACCTATATACATATGTACATATACCTATATGTATAGGTACCTATATGTATATACCTATATACATATAGACATATATATATATATACCTATATACCTATATACATATAGGTACCTATATACATATATATACATAGGTACCTATATGTATATAGGTATATAGGTATATATATATCTATATGTATATAGGTATATACCTATACGTATATAGGTATATACGTATAGGTATATACCTATATGTGCATATATATATATGTATATATACGTATATACACATATATGTATACCTATATACATATAGGTATATAGGTACATATATATATATATATATATATATATATATATACACACACACATATAGGTATATAGGTACCTATATGTATATAGGTATATACCTATATACATATAGGTACCTATATACCTATATACCTATATACCTATATACATATGCATATAGGTATATAGGTATGTACATATAGGTACATGTATATATGCATATGTACATATGTATATATATATGTACATATATGTATGTATGATTTACATATTCATGTATGTATGTATCATACATACATAATAATAATGTATCATACATATGTATGATTTACAAACATACATATATGTTTGTATGATATACAAAAAATGTATATGTACATATGTATATATGTATATATATGTATATATACATATATGTATATAGGTCTATATACACATGTACCTATATACATATATGTATATATAATATAGGTATACCATATATACACATATATACCTGTATGTACATATATATACCTGTATATACATATGCATATGCATATACATATGTATATATATACCATATATACATATAGGTATACCATATATATGGTATACCTATATGTATATATATACATATGTATATACATGTACCTATATACATGTATATACATATGTATATGTATAGATATATATATCCTTAAAACTCAAGTGAGTCTCTTATAGATAGCATATAGTTGGGTCTTGTTTTTTTCTTTTCTATAATGTATGAAACTTTATTGTATTGGTCTCAAGTCAGTAAATGAATGTTCAAGGAAGCCCTGGCCACTTCCATGCCTCAATCCTACACCAAGGGAGACCACAAGCCTTCATATATCTCAAGTTGTGTGTGTGGGGATAGACGGGGGCCATGATGGCAGACCTTTCAAAATAAAATAAAATTAATAAATATTAAAGTGAAGATTTATTAAAATGGACTACATAATTCACACAAAAGCAATGCTGTCATCCTCTCCTGTGTGAACTCCACAAGTACTGGCCTTTCTATCTGAGGGAGGAATGGAGTGGCTTTTAGTAAGGCAAGGGACTTCCTGTAACAGAATCTCATGACACTTAGAGTGGCTATTTTATAAAAAAAAAAAAACACATCAACCCATGAAATGGGAGAAGATATTCACAAATGACACTACAAAGGGCTGATATTCAAGATCTATAAAGATCTCCACAAACTCAACACGCAGAAAACAGATAATCAAATCAAAAAATGGGCAGAAGACATGAACAGACACTTCTTCAAAGAAGACATACAAATGGCTAACAGAAACATGAAAAATCGTCATCATTAGCCATCAAGGAGATTCAAATCAAAAGTACATTGAGATACCACTTAACCACTTACACCAGTTAGAATGACCAAAATTAACAAGACAGTAAACAACAAGTGCTGGAGAGGATGTGGAGACAGGGGAACTCTCTTACACTGTTGATGAGAATGCAAGTTGTTGCAGCCACTTTGGAAAACAATGTGGAGATTACTTAAGAAATTAAAAATAGAGCTACCCTATGACCCTGCAGTTGCACTACTGGGTATTTACCCTACAGATACAGATGTAGTGAAAAGAAGGGACATCTGTACCCCAATGTTCATAACAGCAATGGCCACAGTTGTCAAACTGTGGAAAGAACCAAGATGCTCCTCAAAAGATGAATGGATAAAGAAGTCATGGTCCATATATACAATGGAGTATTATGCCTCCTTCAGAATGGATGAATACCCAACTTTTGTATCAACATGGACGGGTCTGGAGGAGATTATGTTGAGTGAAATAAGTCAAGCAGCAAGAGGCACTTATTGTATGGTTTCACTTACTTGTGGAGCACAAGGAATAACACAGAGGACATTAGGAGAAGGAAAGGAAAAGTGAAATGGGGGAAATTGGATGGGAAGATGAACCATGAGAGACTATGGACACTGAGAAACAAACTGAGGGTTTTGGAAGGGAGGGGAGGTGGGGAGTTAGGTGAGTCTGGTGATGGGTATTAAGGAGGGCATGTATTGCATGGAACACTGGGTGTGGTGCATAAACAATGAATCTTGGAACACTGAAAAAATAAAATTAAATTAAAAAAAAAAAGAAAAAGAAAAATGTCCAAAGTACTTGGTCACACTGTAGGACTTTGGAGATGCTCTCCCTAACCACCTGCTGTCACCTTCACTGTTCTAGTCTTTTATCCTGAGTAAATCACCAAAAAAAACAAACATAAAACCCACAAAAAGAAATCTAAAAAAAAATCAAAGACCAAAACAAATGAAGCCATGCCATCTCACCTCATTCTCTGAACAAGTTAGGTTTTGTTAAGAAAAGTTGTGATTAAAGTAACAATCTGCCTAAAAGCATTTGCACTGTATAATGAAGTGGCCTTACTTGTAATCCTGCTTGCTGATCCATATCTGTTGGAAGGTGGATAGCAAGCCCAGAATGAAGCTGGAGATCCACACAGAGTACTTGTATTCAGGGGTTGTGATAATCTTGATCTTCATTGTGCTGGGTGCCACAGCAATGATCTTCTGCATCCTGTCAGTGAGGCTAGGGTATATGGTGGTCCCACAAGACAGCACCTTGTTGATATTGAGGTCCTTATGGATGTTTACATCACACTTCATGATGGAATCGAAGATAGTTTCATGGATACCACAGGATTCCATGCCCAGGAAAGAAGGCTGGAAGAGTTCCTAGGAGGAGTATAACTGCAAATTGCCAATGTGCAACTGGCACCTCTTAACTCTTCTCCAGGAAGGAGCTGGAAGTCATTTATGTAGCCAACTCCTGCTCAAAGTCCAGGGCAATACAGCACAGCTTCTCCTTGATGTTACACATGATTTCCTGTTTGGCAGTGGTTTTGAAGCTGTAGCCATGCTCCATGAGGATCTCTATGAGGTAGTCCATCAGGTCCCATACAGCCAGTTCCAGATGCAGGATGGCATGGAGAAGGGTGTATCCCTTTGTACATAAGCACAGTGTGGGCGACCTAGTCATCAAAGTCCATCACGATGCCAGTGGCATAGCAAAGGGAGTACAGGGACAGCATGGTCTGGATGGCCAACTACATGACTGGGATATTGAAGGTCTCAAACATGATCTGTGTCATCTTCCCATAGTTTGCCTTGAGGTTCAGGATGACCTTGGTTAGTAGCATGGGGTGCTGCTTGGGGCCACATGCAATTCATTGTAGAAGGTGTGGTGCCAGATCTCCATGCCATCCCAGTTGGTGATGATACTATGCTCAGTAAGATACTTCAGGGTCAGGATGTCCCTCTTGCTCTGGGCCTCATCACGCATGTAGAAGTCCTCTAGCCCATGTCCACCATCACGCCTTGGTACCATGAATGCCCCACAATGGAGAGGAAGACAGCCCTGGGGTCTTCATGGGCTGTGAAGCCAGCCTTGTACGTATTTATTAAATCATTCCAGCCATTCAATGTCTTTTGATTGGAGAACTTAAACAATTTACATTTAAAATAACTATTGATACATAAGAACTTAGTAGCACTATATTATCAATTATTATATATAATTATAATTAAAATTGTATTTATATATATATTTACATATTAAAATATATTACATATAACCATATGTATATTTGTTATTTGTCTCATGTTTGTCTAACCATCCTATTTATTTCTACCTTAATTTTAAATGATTTAAAATATTTTGAGTATCCATTTTATTTTTCTAATGGTGTATTGCCTCTACTTTTTAGAATTTTTATTGATTTCTCTAGAGATCAACATATGTATCCTTTTCAGAATTAATATTTTACCCTTTCATATAAAATGTAAGATTCTGATAGGAATATAGGTTCATTTACTCCCATTAATTGTTCTGTTGTTTTTCATGTCTAGTTCCATGAGTATTTTAAAACAAAATACAAAAAAAATTGAAAAGTCAGTTGTTTTTACATAAATTTGGAGAAAAATATAGTCTTTTATATTTAACCATATGTTAACCATTTCTGGTGTTTTTATTCCTTCCTGGAGATTTGAGATTCCATCTAAAATGGTTGTTCATTATCCTAAAAAAATTTCTTCCAGAAATTATTTATTAAGGGTATTCTTGTAATTCATTCATCTTTTATCTGAAAACATCTTCATTGTTTTTTCATTTATAAGAAATTTTTTCACTGTATTAATAATTTTATCATTTTATTTTTTTTATTTTTTTTTATTTCTTTTAAGCGTAACAGAGTTCATAGTTTTACACCACACCCAGTGCTCCATGCAATGCGTGCCCTCCACAATACCCACCACCTGGCTCCCCCACCCTCCCACCCCCCGCCCCTTCAAAACCCTCAGGTTGTTTTTCAGAGTCTATAGTCTCTCATGGTTCATCTCCCCCCCAGTTTCCCTCAACTCCCTTCTCCTCTCCATCTCCC
>PISX010033347.1:0-15195 GCA_004024625.1 Mellivora capensis | reverse complement strand
GTTGGAGAGGATGTGGAAAAAGGGGAACCCTCTTACACTGTTGGTGGGAATGCAAGTTGGTGCAGCCACTCTGGAGAACAGTGTGGAGATTCCTCAAGAAGTTAAAAATAGAGCTTCCCTATGACCCTGCAATTGCGCTACTGGGTATTTACCCCAAAGATACAGATGTGGTGAAAAGAAGGGCCATCTGTACCCCAATATTTATAGCAGCAATGGCCACGGTCGCCAAACTGTGGAAAGAACCAAGATGCCCTTCAACAGACGAATGGATAAAGAAGATGTGGTCCATATACACTATGGAGTATTATGCCTCTATCAGAAAGGATGAAAACCTGACTTTTGTAGCAACATGGACGGGACTGGAAGAGATTATGCTGAGTGAAATAAGTCAAGCAGAGAGAGTCAATTATCATATGGTTTCACTTATTTGCGGAGCATAACAAATAACACGGAGGACATGGGGAGATGGAGAAGAGAAGGGTGTTGAGGGAAGTTGGGGGGGAGATGAACCATGAGAGACTATGGACTCTGAAAAATAACCTGAGGGTTTTGAAGGGGCGGGGGTTGGGAGGTCGGGGGAGCCTGGTGGTGGGTATTATGGAGGGCACGCATTGCATGGAGCACTGGGTGTGGTGTAAACTTGTGCTCTCTGTCTGTGAAAAAAATAAATAAAATATTAAAAAAATATATGGCAAAGTAATTTTTCTTTATTTCTAATCATTCTAATCTAATCTAATAATAATTGAATCATAATTCAAAGTCTTTTTTTATGTATACATTTCAGATACTTCTGAATACATTTTTTCTGGACCTATCCAGGGCAGAAAAATATTTAAGAGTTTTAAGAATTTAATATCTTTTTTTTTTTTTTTCCTTGTGGAGAGGGGAAAGTAGGGGGCAGCAGTGGGAAAATAAATTTTATTTTGTCTCTTTATTTTAAAATCCTCTTCTCCATTAAAAAAACTATATATGGCTAAAATACTACTCCCAGTAACTTCAGGATAATGCAAATGTTATCAGCTTATTTTATAAAAATAAAGTAGTTAAGATCAAAAATCTACAGTTACTTTTCCTTAGTGTCTTCTATATTTTAAAAAACTTTATTGTAAAACAAAATAAAAATTAGCCTATTTATATATTTTAACCAATTTACTTTTATTTTTATTTCTAAATTCCATTCCTTTTTTTGTAATTAACCTTAACAGAATATTACCAAATTTAAGATATTTAAACCAAAATGTCAGAGTTTGAGTATACATATCACAGATTGTTCATGAGTATGTGTATATATATAGAGATTAGAATTCTCGTATAATTACACTCAAATGGTAAAAAAAAATGGGGTACTATGAACTATGAAATATTTTATACCTGGGATTGGAATTCCCTGTTACACATTATAGAGATAAATTTTACTATGATCAGTTCCTAATTTGAACCACACTTGGGACTTTCTTTAGAATTCGTGTATGTCTAGTGAGTCAGGATGAAGTTAATTAGTATGAAGTATTAATCTTTTTAAAACTAATTCTTCTGAAAATATTAATGGAGAACAAAGAGGGTAATTATTTCATAATTTTCTCAGTAAATATTTCTATAAGTTTGTGTAATTAAAAACAAGACTTTAAATTTGTGCATTAAAATTTTAAGTAATTAACATTTAGAAAATAATTATTAATCATATGCTATAAAAGATGACAAAATGATGTCACTTACATGGCCTTTCACCTCCAATGGTTTGTGGCAATTCTGAGCTCTGAATGATATTTTACTATTCAGAGTTGAGTTATAATTCCTCTTACATTGAGTGTCTCAATGTAAAAGAGATGCAAATTGGAGTCAGCACTTTTTCATTGCATAATAATAATGTATGTAAGAAATAATATTCAGGAACCAGGAATAGCGTGAAACAACTGTTACTTATACTTTTTCGACACTGAAATCGGTATTTAAAATTTTTTCAATATGGAAACAATTCTGAGCACAGAATGATGTTTTACTGTTAAGATATGAGTTATAATTCTTCTAGAAGGAAAGTAGAAGTAATAAGGGAAGTGTCAATAAAGATAGATCTGAATAATTGAAAATGCATACCATAGAAAAGACCTATATCTCCAATTCTGCAGAGCAATTGACACAGCTTTGGTATACAGGGTTGTTCACAGGTCATTTAGCTTATGGAATAGGAGCTATTTATTGGAGGTACATTTGAGGAGATTCTGGTGTTGATTGAGTTGATGAAATTTATTGAAACTGATGTTGCTGCCAATAAGATATGACTATGCCCAATGAAATTGGAAATAACACATTGTCTATGCTTATTAGGAAATGAGAAAATCTTATTGAAATAATGCTATTACCTAATGGAATATGGCAGAGAATAATAGGAGTCTATGTGCTTAGAAGATGCAGTGTTAAGCATTGGAAGAGGTAATATGTCCCAAGATCTAGCAGTGCAAAATGGAAGCAGAAACATGTGGTGGAAATGGCACCAGTCTCTGTGAGCATTAACTATATTCAATCATCTTTTACTAAGTTATGTTGTAGTATGTGTTACTCCTAAAATCTCAATGGGATCACTCCAGTAAATATTGACTTCTTGTTCACACATAGGCCAAAGGTAGACTGTGGCTCTGCTCCAGACTGTATCTTCTCACTGGAAGACACAGACTGAAAAACTATTGCTTTTGAGATATTTCATTCCAATGACAGGCAACAGAAGCGTTAAGAGACCAAGCTGATCCATGCATGCAATCATTATGAAGCTTCTTCTCAGACCTGGCAAAAGTTACAACCAGAAAATATGTCACGGGCCAAGTCTGCCCGTGGTAAATATACCAAGTCTGGTATATTTAAAATATACTAAAGATATGTTATGCTTAAAGGAAAACTAATACGCATCACACTATGTAAAATGAATATTTCATTCATAATTTGTTGTTTACTTATTTTGCTTAAGCATACATAATAGTTTATAAAACATATGGATTTATTAACTATTAATAAAATAGTTTATAATAAACATATGGGTTTACTGGTTGATTTTTCTGGTGTTAAGACACCATCTTTTTTTTCAATATCTATAGTAATGAGTTTTCTTAAAGGAGGTTGGAAATTTATAAACTTGCAGAGTAATGTGAGTGATGAAGCATTTTAGAGCTGAATGATTTTTTCCTAACCTAGTTTCCAAATACATTACATAAAATGGCAAAATGAGGAAGTTTTAAAGAATGATGTGCACCATATCATGTAAATGTACCATATCCTATAGATATAAAAGTTATTAATATTTTGCCACATTTGCTTTTTAGTCACATCTGTAGCTATTACTAATAGTGTTCCAATGAGTGAATGAGAAAGTTTTAGCTTCCCAAAGAGAAAAGTGAATGTATCTTTTAATGAAACCTTTTTAGTATCATGTTTCTTGAATCTTTTAGTAAGAAATTACAGAGAAATTTATTAATAGAATATTTATCAAAAAATGTCAATGAGAATATTCTAGGAATTAATATAGTAGGCATCTTAATTTACATTAATCTTAAAATAGCTCATTTTTATGGTATGTAGAGACTTTTGTGTTTATCCGAAATTTAAAATTCCATATATTTGCTAAATATTTTTCTATATTCATAAGTTCATAGTATTATGGATAAATATTACCTATTACAGTCACTGAAATTTAAAAAAGAACAGCACTTAAAATAAAACCCTCATACAGATTTATCCCTTATAGGAATCAACATTTGTGACCAATAAACCAATGCTTACAAATTATTTCCAGATTGATGCTACCTGACAAGTAGCAGAGAAACTAATAACAAACAAAATCCCAACGTAATATTAAATCAAACCTTTAAAATTATACAACCAAACACTTCCGGGTTTCACTTATTAATTTTTGGATGTTTGTCCAACATTTATGTTTTATTCTATTAATAAGGAAAAGCTGACAAAACATTGTGCTTTTACCTAACTATAATATATACATTTATTTTGTAAATACATTTTTGTCATTTTAAAAAAGCTATGTACTATTAGGGGAGTTCTAGTGATATTAGCAATGAAATATATTAACTATACCATTTACTAAAATATATTTTTCCTTCTTTATAAATTTATATTTCTCTTCTGTGTATATTTGTTAAATTCAAACTTTCATTGGGATTACTTTAGAGATAAAGATGCTCAAACCATAAAAGTGGCATTTATACAACTAAATGTGTTCTAAAGACATTATTTGGTTAAAGGGCTATCTCACTGCTTACTACCTCACTTCACTTGTTAAGTGTCATAGTGTTTAATTATTTTTCTCATAAAGCACCTGTATCACAACTGACACATGTGTTGAACAACTGTTTTATTGTGATTCTTCATGATACCTTTGTCTTTTTATATGGTCATATTCATTGATCAGGTTTAGAGCAGTATTTCTTCTCTGGGAATGCTATTTCAGATATGTTTCAACTATGGAAACAGAGGCATATGAGGTTGGTATATATTTTCCTTTTTCTTTACATGGATTTATTGGCAATTATGTTGATTATGACAATTTATACTAAAGTTCATAATTCAATCAATATATAAATCTGTAAAAGCTTTATGTATTCAATGAGGTTGTTTTTTATCTAAAATAAAGCAAAAGCCGGGCACCTGGGTGGCTCAGTGGCTTAAGCCTCTGCCTTCAGCTCGGGTCATGATCTCAGGGTCCTGGCATAGAGCCCTGCATTGGGCGGGCTCTCTGCTCAGCAGGGAGCCTGCTTTCCCCTGTCTCTCTCTGCCTGCCTCTCTGCCTACTTGTGATCTCTGTCTGTCAAGTAAATAAATTAAATATTTAAAAAAATAAAATAAAATAAAGCAAAACATTCACTTTAAGCATGAGTCATATATATGTTTAGGACATGGGTCTTTAGTAAAACATCCATTCTTTTTACAGAATAACCTTATATATTAATTATAAAGAGCTCTGATTTTGGAAAAATATTCACATTAAATTGTGCCTGCCTCACTTTTATTTACTTCTTAGATAGTAAATTTCTTTTGGTGTGGTACTATTTTTGAAAATCAGAAAGTCATTCAAGTAAATATAAGACTATCTTTAAGTGATAATTCCTAGGAAGAAACCATTAATAACATGGTAAGATTTACATTTCATGCAGAACTTCATAAATCTGAGAATTGTTTCATTTTTTTCCCCATGAAAACTGCCAATTATTAGAGGGGCCAGTGTTAACAATTTAACTACTTATCTCCTTAATATGCAATTATCCACATAACTATATCATATATATTTTATTTAATATTTTATAGCACTTCTATATATCCAAAAAAGAAATGACATGTAAATGTTTCTATAATTTCATAATTTTTTAATATCTGAAATAGTTTTATGAAAGCAACAGTGAAACTACTCATGGGGACTTTTATCAGTACTCTCATAATCAAGAACAACCTTCAAGGGAATTGCATAACAGCATGAATTCAAAGCAAAAATTCAATGGAAATGTTTTGGGGGCACCTGGATGACTCAGATGGCTAAGCTTCTGACTCTTAATTTTGCTTGGGTTATAATCTCAGGTTCGTGAGATGGAGCCCCAGGTCAGACTCCCCACTCGGCACCATGTCTGCTTGTCCTTCTCCCTCGGCTCTTCCCCACCATTAATGCATGGTCTCTCTCTCTAGAATTGGTGAATAAATAAAATCTTTAAAAAATAATTTAAAAAAATGCAAATGTTCTTATCATTGTGATAGAAGAGTAAAGTCCTAATTTACCATTTACAATGAACAGATTTACCATCAAAATTTGTTTTTTTATATTTTCCTCTCTAGAGAAAGAGTAAAGCTTAAAGCTCCTAAAAAAGTCAAATACAACAAAGAAAATATTATATACTCATATCATATATACAATGTATATGAATATGCTATCTGTATGTGGGCCCTATTTTTTTTTTGGTACTATTCTTGGTTTTCACACTATATTGATGAAATGCCTCACATTTTTCAGACCCATCACAAAATATATTTCAACTTTATGCTGAAGAAAATAAGTCATTCAAGGTTTTATAAACCTCAAGATGGAGACAGTGTATTTAGATTAATAGAGTAGAAATGTACATAATGATAATTTTCATTATATTTGACTAGTATTTTTTAAAGACTTTATTTATTTGTTTGACAGAGAGAGAGAAATCACAAGTAGGCAGAGCAGAAGGCACAGAGAGGGCGAAACAGGCTCCCTGCTGAGCAGAGAGTCCGATGTGGGGCTTGATTCCAGGACCCTGAGATCATGACCTGAGCTAAAGGCAGAGGCTTAATCCACTGAGCCACCCAGGTGCCCCTATTTGATTAGTATTTTTAAGCATTAATGTCAATGGAAAGTTTCAGTTAAAAGTGTGCCAGTTACTATACATATCTACATATCACAATTGCATTTATTATTATCAGACTGAATTGTTTATTATATTAAAAAAGGTCAGATATATGAATTATAGAGAATATTTTTCAGTGAATTCACCACCTGAAAACTGATCAACTAAATTTCCAAAAAATGGTTGAGGGAAAGGGATAGGGGGATAAAACTTCCAAAGAGAATTTTTATAAAAAGGAGATTTAGAAGCTTAACAATAATAACTATTGAGCTTTTAATATATGCCAGACACCCTACTGTGAGATTTACATATATTTTTCAGTTTTACAATTTACAAAGTGTTTCATCAAAAACAAACAAACAAACAAGCAAAAACACCCTATGAGGTAGGTAATATTATCTCCATTTTTCAGATGAACAAAACTAAAAAATGACATACCTTGCCTAAGATCATACACCAGAAACTGTGAAAGGCCAATTCTATCCAAATCTGTCTGACAGCAGAACCTTTGCTTATATTCAATATTTGTACACTCGTGGATATTTAACTACTTCTTAGCCAGGGCTCTCCAAAGAAATAAAACCAACAGGATATATGTGTTAATCTCTCCATGTCTTTATATTCTCATTTTAAAAGAAGGAGGCTAGAAAATCACATTGTGAAGTTTGTATAAACTTTTAAAATCTAATTTCCTAATTCATGTAAATAAAATATAGCACATGTATATTATATGTATTATTATTACATGTATATATGTATATATTACACATATGTGTATATATAATAGATATATACCATATACAACACAGATTTACTATAAGGAATTGACTCACTTGACTATAGAAGCTGAGATTTTCATTACCTGCCATCTGTAAGCCAGAGACCAGAGACAGCTAGTGATTTTTATATTTTCCTCTCTAGAGAAAGAGTAAAGCTTTAGTGAAGCTAGTAAAGCTAGTGATACAGATCTAGCCCTAGTCCAAAGACTGAGAGAACCAGGAGAGCCAATGGTGTAAGATCAATGTTCCAGCTCAACAGAAGAAGCTAGAAAACACATTTGTGAAGTCATGTATTATATTCCTATAAACTTAAAAAAATCTAAACTCTTAATTCATGTGAATGAATGATGACACAAAAGCATCCAATTATTTTTTTAAGATGTGTATATTTTTCAGCTAAAAGAATGCAAATACATGAATTCCATTGACTTTTTGATTATATATACAAATGAGGGGTTTAATTGAGGAAAAGCCATGTTATTATAAATAGAAAATTTATGAATGAGAATTGACAAATTCCTATACCCAAAGCTTAGGTTTTTTAAAGGTATAAGTATTGCTGCAATAGTGGGGGGGGATGCTGATCTTTAGGTGACACTTCTATAATCTAATCATTTTGTATTGATACTCTGAAACAATGTCATAGTTGACAGGATCTCACCAACATATCACAACTAGATGGCCATCAAAGAAACTATTAATAGAAAACTTAAAATCTATTCAGCATAGGTTTTAACTTTTGGAGATTTTTCCTCTCTTTAAAATAAAATATATTTAACTGTGGAGGCCAAGAAAAATTAAGGCCATCTCACCTCACTCAGGTTTAGCCTTAGCATAAGTACAGCCATCTTAGCTCCGGCAGCCATCTCAGACCCCTGTGCCCAAGGGCTGAAACTTCCCCCACCCTGCTTTAGTAACCCCCACCCTGCTTTGGTTCCAGAGACCCCCACCCTGCTTTGGTTCCAGAAATCCCTACCCTCTTTAGTAACAGGAACCCATAAATACCCTTGCCTTAACTAAGCTTGGGGTCCAAGTCCCTACTCCACTGCATCGAGTATACTTGGGCCCAAGCTTAAGCATGTCACCTCGGGGTCCAAGTCCCTACTCTATAAAACACACTTTCACATTGTATCTTTCTAAAAAGTGTCACTTCATTTATGAATGTCTGCCCCTTACCTATTCAATGATTATAAACTAGTGTTACTTGTGGTGTCTAAATAGTCTCTTGATGAGATGGGAGCCCCCAAATGTGGGGTGACGATCTGATGGAGGCCAATGGTGAGGGAGGTTAAAGAATTCACCTAAGGTAGAACAAAGGAGAGAGAAGTGTATTGAATACACCACAGGGGAGCATGGGCAGGACAGCAGAGGAGAGGTTGTCTGCAATAAGGTAGTGGGTGGGGGCTGTTTTTAAAGGGGGAAGATGAGGAGACAGAGTGTCATACAAAATTCTCCATTTTCTGGTAACTGTATAAGCAGCCCACTAGTCAGTTAGGGCCTGTGGATATTTTGAGGTGGACTGCCTTATGGGACCATCTATATCAGCCAGGTGGTAACTGTGGCCCTTTCTACATTCCATTGCTCACGCCTGTTTGTCTAAAAGCAGCCTCTATGTAGCTTTTGTAATCTTAGAAGTTAGCAATGCCATTTTAATTGCCATTATCTTTCCCTGAAAAGAGATGAACAAAATGGTGATTAAAACTAAAACAATAAAAAATGCCATATGTTATTAATGCCCAGGTTAAAAGGCATTATAAATGTAATGACATAAATTTGAGACTTAGGTGATGGCTCCTTTAGTTTAAGTAATACTCAACATACCAACATTTGCAAGCTAAAAAAATTACCAGACTGTAAGCTGGAGACTGAGGAAAATGAGTGGTGTTAATCCAGTCTGATTCCCAAAGCCTGAGAACCAAGGAGGCCAATGGTATATATATAAAATCAGTCTAAGGGCCAGGGTTATAGTTCAAATAGGCAGGCAGAAATCTTCTTAGGTGGCTTTGTTCTATTTTTGCTTTGAATAGATAATGCTCATCCACCTTGGGGAGGGCAATCTACTTTACTGAGTGGATCATTCAAATGTTAATCTCATTTGGAAAAACCCTCACAGACACACCCAGAAATAATGTTTAACTTGGTGCTCTGTGGCCCACACTGACATAAAATTAACCATCCCAAGTCTACCCCTGGCCAACTTGCGACACATAACACATGTCTTTAGACCATACTTACTCTCCAAGTAAAAACCATAACAAGGTCACAATCCACTTAACATGATAACAAGTACCTTATATACAACAAAAAATGTACTAACACCTTCCGCAAAAGAGAAAGTAAAGTTCTTGCTTAATATTAACTCTTCCTGATAGCCTGTAATTTAAATACTATGGTTATAAAATTGACTATACTTAGAGACTACAATATAAAGTCAATACATCTTAAGTCACATGATAAGGGAATAAAAGGAAAGAAAGTAGAAAGCAAAGATATCTGCCATGTGTATCTACATATACACACACACAAACATTTTTATAGCAAAATAATGAAGAAAGTCCTTATGAAAATTACAGTTCTCCTTTCTGTAACTGGTCACACAGCCATAGCTGGTTTTATAACCATCTTTTTATATCACCCACTCTGTTCCCCTCAGCTGGTCATGTTCTTTACCTGGAGTGACTCAAACCTTCATTTCTTTTTTTTTTTTTTTAAAGATTTTATTTATTTATTTGACAGAGATCTCAAGTAGGCAGAGAGGCAGGCAGAGAGAGAGAGGGGAAGCAGGCTCCCCGCTGAGCAGAAAGCCCGATGCGGGGCTCGATCCCAGGACCCTGAGATCATGACCTGAGCCGAAGGCAGCGGCTTAACCCACTGAGCCACCCAGGCGCCCCTCAAACCTTCATTTCTGAAAGGTCTGGGCCATTAGTGAATTGCGTGTGAATTGGAATGTTGTGGTTTCCCATTGACCTTAATCACTGGGCATGATAATAGTTAAAGAGATCCTAAGGGATCTCTTGTATTCCTGATACATTTTCTTTTGATATTTTTTTCTTTTGGTTATTTAGGATCAATCATTCCAGCCAGCACCACCACTCCCTTTCTTGCCTCTGATTTAGAGGCATATGAGGAGCCCAAAGTGTCTTAAGTGACAGTCTTAACTTAGAGTTCAATGGAATGGAACTGTCTTGGTGGAAGCATTCTTCTCTCTGGGACTAAGATCTTTAGGCCAACGGAACATAAAAGTCACAGGAACAGGAGGCAAAAATTTTGCTAGTGGGTCACTAGGTGTAATAGTAATGCCACTCCCATTTCCACCCATTTTTATCTCGACCATGAATCCTGGCTATGGAAGAAATATCACAATATACTGAATGCTGATTCAGAGCATAAGGAATCTTCTGAATAACCTTGCCCCAACCCTGCAAGGTACTATCACCTAGCTGGCCCTGTGATTGAGTGTTCAAAAAGCCATTCCATCATTCTTGATGGCATCTGCTTCAGGAGAGTGGAGAATCTGGTAAGACCAGTGAATGAATTCCATGCATATGAACCCATTGCCATGTTTCACTTACTGTAAATTTCCTTGATCAGATCAAGCCTGTATGGAATACCACAATCATGGATAAGGTATTCTGTAAGTCCACAGATGGTAGTTCTGGCAGAAACACTGCATGTAAGGAAGGCTAATTGTTTCCAGAGAGTCTGTTCCAGTAAGGACAAAAAACTAACCCTTCCAAAATGGAAACTGTCCAACGTAATTAACCTGTCAACAGGTAGACTGATTACCCTGAGGGATAGTATCATATTAGAGACTCAGTGTTGGTCTCCACTACTGACTGACTGAGCACTCAATGATGGCCATAGCCAGGTCAACCTTGATGAGCAGAAGTCTATATTGCTGAAACCATGAATAATTTCCCTCTCTATCACCATGGCTATTTTGTTCATAAGCCCATGGGTAATAATGGGAGTGGCTATGGAAAGAAGCTGTAATCCACCCAGCAGATATCTACCCAGTGGAAAGGATCACCCTATCCACTTGATTATTAAAATCCTTTTCTTAAGGTCATGGAATCTAAATATTTAGTATGGGATCTTAAGCAGTAATTTTCCCAGGCTCTGAACTTATGAATAAAATACTGAAGCACAGATGGTTTAAGAGATATGTTATTTGATGTCATAGAAAGGGCTAAGACATGAGTCGTCTGATATCAAACGATGTTCCTAAGCCATTTGCAAGTATTCAAGTGAAAATGAGAAAAAACTTACCTTACTAGGCATATGTTATTTTTGGTAATCTGTGATTTGGAACTATTCATCCTAATTACTTCTAAAAACTTTTCACAGAGGGTCGCCTGGGTGGCTTAGCTGGTTAAGTGTCTGCCTTTGGCTGAGGTCATGATCCCCTTGTCCTGAAATTGAGCCCCACATTGGGCTCCCTGCTCAGTGGGGAGCCTGCTTCCCCCCCCTTTCTCTTCTCCCCTGCTCATGCTCTCTCTCTCTCCCTCGCTTGTTCTCCACTCTCCCTCCCTAAAATAAAAAGAAAAAAATTTAAAAATTAAAAAAAAACCTTTTAACAGAATAGTTATTTCAGTTTGGCCTTATCTATATCTAATTTTTTTAAGTGTAATAAAGATTCCTAAAGACTAAATATACATATTTGGGGTGTGGAATATTTAACAATAATAGTAAAAGTACTTCTCTACTGTGCATTTTGTTGATATTGGCAGTCTCTATGTCAAAGAAGAGCCACCAAAAAGGTAGAGTAATTTTTATAGATTTTTCTATCTTCATGTGATAGTAACAACTTATTTTCTTCTTTTGACATTCTTTTTTATCAACACACCCAAAATTATTTTTTTCTCCTATTTCTTAAAAGGAAAACAATATAAAACAAAAATAAGAGAAAAAAATAAATCTGAAATATATGTATTAGACATTTATATATTGGAAATTGTGTAAGTTTCCCTCTCTTCCTGGACTGTCAACATGTCTGATACAAAGTCTAAATTCAGGGATCCTGCTTTAGTCATTTTACTCCATTGTATGACCTGGAACATAATGATGTCACAGAAATTTTCTTGTAGGAACTGAACTAGAAAATATGTGATCAAGTGTTTGGTAGATTAGAAAGTGCTATTTATATATAAAGAATCATTATTATTATTATATTAATAACCCCAAATTCAGAATCATAACATTTACTCAGCCATATAAATAATAATTTATCAGTTTATATGTTAATAAGAAATAAAATAAAATCCATTTCATTTAAAGCAGCAGAGGTTTAGAAATAATAATCTCCCAAAGACTCAGGACAACTTGAAAAGTTACAGAAGAGCAACCTAATATTTCACCTTAATTCTTTATATATTTTGTTACCACAGGCTAGCTAAGTAGCTATAAATTCATTTCTTAAGACCATGACTTAAATAATTTTTCTTTTTTTCATTCCATATTATGTATCTAAATATTTTACTGGTTTTTCCTTACCATTTTAAGTTTCATTAAAATCAGGTTTTGTTTTGTTTTGTTTTGTTTTGTTTTGAAAGAGAGAGAAAGCAGGCACCTATGTGAGCAGCAGGGGAGGGAGGTGGAGAGAAGGGAGAGGCAGAGGGAGAGGATAGGAGACAATCTGAAGCAGGCTACATGCCCAGCACAGAGCCCCATGTGGGGCAGAATCTCAGAACCTTGAGATTATGACCTGAACCGAAACTGAGAGTCAGATGATTAACCAACTGAGCCACTCAGGCACCCCTCACTAAAATCAATCTTATAAATAAATTAAAGAACTTAGGAAATTTGTATAGGAACACTGGAGGGTATACCTGTGCATTTATACACATCCCTTTATTCTCTTATTTTTACTGGCCTTATAGTCAGGTCTAGACCTTCTTCTTTGTATATTGAAAAATAATGTCAACTTGATAGTGTATATATGTATGTGTATTGCATATGTATATTTATATATATATATGTTTTATAATATATTATCCACACATATTTGCATGTATATTTAATTTTATGTGTACTTTAGATGTATGCCTATATATTTGTGTGTATATGTATATATATATGTATTTTGTATTCTCTTATGCAGAATCATTCACAAAGCCATCTTGCTTCATATATGCATCAAAAACTATAAGTGTGGTTTAAAAAAAACTGTATCAAATGCATGCAAAGTACACTTTAAAAGAGTAACTCTGTGAAAAAGCACATATTAATAATTGTGATAACTGGGCGCCTGGGTGGCTCAGTCATTAAGCATCTGCCTTCAGCTCAAGTCATCATCCCAGGGTCCTGGGATTGAGTCCCACATCGGGCTCCCTGCTCTGGGGGAAGTCTGCTTCTCCCTCTCCCACTCCTCCTGCTTGTGTTCCTTCTCTCACTTTGTATTCCTCAAATCATAAACAAATAAATAAATTAATTAATTAAAATAAACAAATAAATAATAAAATAAATAATAAATAAATAAAATCTTCAAAATAAAAATAAATAAAGTCAAATAAATAAATAAAATCTTCAAAAAAGTTGCTATAACTACAATACATAATATTTAGGTAACCAATGTACATTTTTCCTTCACCCAGTGGGGTCATGGAAAATTGAAATAAGGATAGCAACTATTTGCATTGAATAATCTTGATATATTTTATTGATGACATGGTGACTGCAATAAAATCATATTTAGGTAAATTAAAAAATGACACAAAGAAACTATCACAGTGATTATAAGAATAGAAATAAAATATTTTCCCAATCTCCTTCCAAATCTAATATCATCCTAGCAATAGAATAAACCCAGTAACAAAAAAATAGAAAATACTTATGATACTGTTACAGAGAATTCTATTTTTTAACATTCTAAGATCCACAATAGTAATGTATTTAACATTGTGCTGTGAAGATCCTGAGGTATAGAAATTTTGCTTATTTATAATACCATACTCTTATCAGGGGTTTTTCAGTAAAAGGGGATTATCTGAAAGAGTTTAATATAAATGACAGGAACAGAACGATAAAGTCATTATGCTAGTGGTTCTGGATTTTCAGTGTGCATACAAATCTCCTTGTGTGCTTCTATAAAGTGAAATGTTCCACAAATGGTTGGATGATTCAGTTGACTTTTGGCATTTGTGAGTCACAAAGCCCCACAATTTGCCAAGAAACACAGTCATTCCATCGCAGGAATCCAAGAACTACATATTCTGAGAGTCTATACTCTGAAAATTCAAAACCATTCTTTTTTCTTTTACATATAAAGTCAGATCCAAGACCCACATTGTAGAGGGGTAAAAAATAGGAACTAGGGCAAACTGGTAGGAAACCTTTGTCTAAGATTACCTTACATATAACGTAAGCCTTAATCTTTAATGTACTCAAAAAAACAAACACAAAAACAAAAATGACTTGTTTGTGCTTAACTATTTGCAGACTCTTTTCTAAATACAGTTAATAGATGCTGGGAAGAAAACCCAAACTGTGTAAGAGAATGGAGATGGACAGGAGGTGACAGTGAGATTGGATAGTCTTAGAAGTCTTCTTAGATAATCTGATTTTTGAGTAGAGACCTCAATTTGTAGAAACTTAAAGAACTTTCCTGGCTGAAGAAACAGCAAGAACAAAAGGCTTGAAGCAGTGACATACTTGATATGTTTAAATAATATCAAGGAGGTCAAAGTGGTGGAAAGGAGTAAGCAAGGCTGACAGAAAAAGAGATGAGTCAGTTGAGGTAACCAAAAGCTATATTAATGGAGACTTCAATTCTTACTTAGTGATATGAAAAACTGTTATATTCTTGTTGTGAGATATTGAATTTCTTTATTCTTTTCCATACTCAAGCAGCATGACCCACCCAAATACCTGGGAGGATTTATCAGAGCCTGTGGGTCACCCCCTGACCCCATCATACATCACCAGCCACATAAGCATAACAAAAAAATGAAGCAATCTCATAAAAATAAAAGGAGATGCAAAAAGAATTTTTAAAAATGTAAATAATTTAAGTGACAAGCCAATGTCAAGACTAATAGAAAAACCAAAGAGAG
>PISX010033346.1:0-15193 GCA_004024625.1 Mellivora capensis | reverse complement strand
GTCAGGATATAAAATCAATGCACAGAAATCAGTTGCATTTCTCTACACCAACAACAAGACAGAAGAAAGAGAAATTAAGGAGTCAATCCCATTTACAATTGCACCCAAAACTATAAGATACCTAGGAATAAACCTAACAAAAGAGGCTAAAAATCTATACTCAGAAAACTATAAAGTACTCATGAAAGAAATTGAGGAAAAACTGAAGTTCTAAGTGAATGTTAATTATATTAAAACCACTACTTAATAAATCATGTGTGGAAATTTCAGTTTATATATTAACTGAACAGTTTATTGTATGCTTCCAACTTATTCCTGATATCTGGAGACCCTTGAACTCAATAATGCTATTTGGCATTACATATCTATGAACTGTCCATTCTCAGTGATTTCTGGATCCCAGGCTTCATGCTCTGTAAGTCCTCTCTGTCTTCATTTCTCTAGTGGTAAGGACTGTCAAGGCTTGAGCATCCTTGCTCCCTGTTTTAAAGCCCCTGATAGCTTTTAATTTTAATTGTGATTGGAATCTTCTTACAAATGTATGGAATGAATAATCAAAAGAACTCAATGGACTAGCATAATGTCTTTTGTTCCAGGAGCCTCTCTTATTAACATTTTGCCTTTTGTATTAACATCTGATTTTGCATTGCCATCTCAGTTCCCATTTTTATGTAAATAATGGCTGACCTCTGGCACTGGATGTGCTATTAAAAATGCACACTTGGAAGCACATGTATTTACTAATTAGAATGACTCAGAGGCTTTGCGGGAACAGTAAAGAACAGCATTCATGATGGTTAAGTTTTCCCACTTCTTGCTGGCGCTTAAATTTTAAATGTTCTTTGTTCACTTGAACTTTACGTATTAAGAAAAATACATATTACTTTAAAAAAGTCACCAAAGATGGTTGGCAAATAATGTAATGAAATGTTTCAGTGAAGCTAAAAGATTCTGAGAGCTGGGTATATCTGATATATACGTGAAATCTGACTTTGTGCTGCTAAGTTTATATGTAGAACTTAGATATTTTTTGTTATCATATGGAAGGCTTAAATTTCATATTTTTCAATTACATTAATAGAAATTAATTTACAAATAAATCTTATAAAGTAATTATTTAGGAGTTTTCAATTCCAATGGATTTTAAATTAATTTCTTCTTGAAAAACACTTAAATTCTCATTTTTATTAATTTTCAATCCCTTGCACAAAAGATATATCATTAGTCTACTTACTTTTGTATTTGAATAGATTTAATATTAACAGTTGGAATTTCATTAGCATTTATAGACCCTGCCTTGTATTACTGGGGTAAAAAAAAATGTCTTCAGACGTCTTATTAATGATTTGGTATAGTGAACTATATTTGAAATTGGTGATGTAATATTAATAATCATCATATGAGTTTTTTAAGTAAGATGCTTTGACATTAAGGTTTTTTTCACTCATCTGATCTAATACACAGGATATGAACAGGTAATTCTGTTCATTATAATCACTCTTGACATTTGGACATTTCTGTGTGTGTGTCTGATAATTTTGAAAAATAAATAATTTTTTTTCTGATACAAATGTAATATATCCATGGGTTAAAAAACAGAAAACATAAATATAAATTATTAAGAAAAGATTGCCCAAAGACCACTCAAAAATTATTACTTTTAATAATTTGCTTCATAATCTCTCAAGCTTGCTTCTGTATGTGGTTATGGGTGTGGGATACCCTTTCCCCCCACAAAAAAATGTGGTCAAACTTCCATAATATTTTAAAGTAATTGGGTTGTTTTAAATTAACATTATATGGTAAATATTCCATAGGTTAATAAATAATTGCTAATACCTTTATAACAGTTACATAGCTTTAAATTATGTCAAGGTATCATAATTTTTATTTAATGAAATTCTTCCTAATTGACATTTTAGTTGTTGCTATTTTGATACTATAAATAATACTGTGAAAAATATTTTTTATACATCTTTGCCCTTTTCCAGTTATTTTTCTTTGCATAAATCACTGGAGGTGAAATTGCTAGGTCAAACTGTATGCACATTTTTAATTTTTATGCATATTGCCTTCCAGAAAGGTCGAACAAATTTCCACACTGGTCAATAGGATATGATAGTGATTATTTCACATATCCTTTCCAATTAAAGTGGGTTAAAGTGTCAATCAGGAGTAATAATATCTCTTTATTTAACTTACCTTTTTTTTTTTAATCACTGATGATTGCAAGCATCTTGACATATGCATAGTGTACTTTTATAAGACTTTAAAAAATATGTATCTGCCATAAATGTGACATTTTTCCTAGTTATTTTTCTCTCAAGTTTAAGTTATTTTTATAGTGATGAGTATTATTATTGAGTAGAGAAGTTTTAATTTTTTATGAAAGAAGTACTAATTAAATTGATTAATCTAATCTTAAATACAAATGAATGTGTTGGCAATTACTTCCATGGAGTGGATTCTTTTTCTTTTATTTATGACTTTAGCTTAGATTCAAAATTCAAGAGGACCTTCTTCTGAAAATAATGTAGCCTTGTATTCCTAGACACTTCTCTAAACCAAGGAGAATGTGCTCATCTACTTGTAATGCAATTGCAGTAAAAATGGTGTACTTCAGCTTCTCCTCCATTTGCTCCCCAGGGCAGAGAACATCTTTAACCACTCCAATTGTGCTTTTTCTATTCTTTCTATTTCCAAAATTTCTATATTTTTTTTCCAATTGAACATAGGTAGCACAACCCCATGTATTTTCATAGATTTATTTTGTATTTGTTGTGACAGAATATTTTCTTGAGAAATTCTGTGCCAGTATCTACTGAGAATTTATTGACCCTTTATTTCTAAAAATATTTCATGATAGTCTGGTTGATTTTTTTGTCCTTAAATAAAAAATAATTAAAGCAACCATAACATTGCTGTATTTATACTCAAGATCTTAATGATTTAAACTGAAACATGATTAAAGCATTTCTTATAAAAGAGAAGTGAATGCTGTGACCTAAGGACAAGAGATGTTTTTATAATAAGCATTATTTTAAATTTATTGGTAAAAATGTTTGAAAGAAGTAATCTTATCAAATGTACATTTTAAAAAGGAACTGTGTCAAGAAACAGAGAGATTTTCCCAGAAAGAGAAATTATTGATTTTATATATACAAGGCTTAAGTAGACCTTGTCAAGGGAGAAACTGTGAAATAAGAAAACTATATAGCTCTGACCAATCAGTCATGTAATTTAATTGGGATCACATAATTCTTATATTTCTTATTTCTTCATTATACAAATGAGAACACTCAGACTGTTGAATGAATCAGACACAATAAGGTATATGTATACATACTGTCAACCAAGACTGAGCATACAATAAAAACTTTTTTAGATAATTGAGAACTCAAAACAAATATCTCACATGTATCCTTTCTTAGAAAGTGTGTGACAAATGCTTCTGGAAATAAAGGAGTAAACCAATTAAAACAAAAATATGAAGAATCAGTAGACGACCCATCAGGAAAGTGCTAAGATGATGGAAATACAGCAGGCGCAGAGAGAAGCCAGATCAAAATGGAGCAGGAAAAAGATGGATTGCAAGGGGAGAAAATGAAAGGGGCGCCTGGGTGGCTCAGTTGTTAAGCCTCTGCCTTCAGCTCAGGTCATGATCTCAGGGTCCTGGGTGTTAGGTCTGTGGTTAAAGGAGTGAGACTGATACAAAGTGAAGGTCAAGCAAAGCTTTTTTTCGTGCCAAGCATGGAGAATCAAACCAACCGTACAGGGCCCCTGCTTATGGAGAGGGCGACTCCCAGCCTCACAGACTAACTTTTATAGAGCAAAGGCCATTGGTTTTGGTTGCATGTGGTTGGGCCTGGGCACATGCAGGAGGCCAATGAGATTGTAACACAGAGAAAGCTGAAGTCATGCTGGGTCACACACGAGTGGCCAATTGAATTACAATTCACCCCATTGTAGCCATTTCAACTAGCCTATCACCTTGGTCAGAATTGGTGCCTAAAATGCGGGGCCCACACTCCTTGGTAGCTAGGAGTGCTACCAAGGATGCAATGTGTACACTCCACTGATTGGATCTCTCCACCTGGCCCGACTCATCCCTGCATTCGGGCTCTGTTATCTGAGAAGAAAATATCTGACCCGCCCTTGTATTTGGGCTCTGTTATCAGGGACTGGTCGACTGTATTTTACTGGTTTTCCAGATTTGCTTTTAAGTAAGTTCCTTGGGGCGGGGGGTGGGGGGTGGTGTGGCAGGGTCTGTTTAAGTTTTACTGCATAAACAACAAAATCACTGTTCAACCGGATGGAATCACTCTGGCTAAATAGGCCCTTACACCAGCCCTACCACAGGCTCCCTGCTCAGTGGGGAGCCTGATTCTCCCTCTCTCTCCGCCCCTCCCCCTGCTCGTGCGTACTCTGTCTCTCTCTCAAATGAATAAATAAAACCTTTTAAAAAAATGAAAATTGATATGTCAGCTGATAGAGTTTACCATTTGAAAAACACTACATATCTGAGGAGATATGAAGAAAAATATAACGGCAATATACAGACAACTGAATATCTGAAAAACAAATAAATCCTGTAACTTCTAAAAAGATATGGATGTATAAGAAGGAAGTATAAGTACCATGGCACACTGTGTGGTTCTGAAGTGAACATTTTTTTTTTACAGATAATAATAAGAAAAACCGTAATTGCCAGTTTAAGTTAAATGACAATATAATGCATTGGAAGGATGAGAAAAGAAGAAAGTCAGGATCTGTGAACTGGCTGTAAGAGGTGTGTCTTAACCCATCATAACTGTTAAATAGGAGAGTTTGCAATTGGTAGGACAAAAGTAGCAGTAGAACATAATATTTAGGAATATAAAATAAATAACAAACCAAACATCTGGAAAGACAGAAAAGAGTTGCCTATGAGAAGCAGAGGTACAAAGGAATGCCTTGGAAAGGAGTGAGCATGACTCACTCTTATGAAGCTTTTTTATAATATCTGATATTTAAACATTTCCTTACATGCTTTACCTTGATACAACAAATTGATTCAAAATAATTTTTCAAACAAAAATAATTCAAACATCACTTCAATGTAAAAAATATCACAAATAGGCTGCTGCTCAAAACTTGAAGACTATGTCTGTCATTAAGTGGGGGTGCACCTATTCAGCAAAGGATTAATTTAGAACTATTTTAATGTTGACTGCACCCACTTGTAAGACAATGTTCCACTGGAATGTAGAATTGGTTAACACAGGATTATTTTTATCTAGAAAATTAGTATTTTCTGACCCTCCCTTTATTTTTGCTGCAGGTCTTTATTTATTTATTTATTTATTTATTTAAGATTTTATTTATTTGACAGAGATCACAAGTAGGCAGAGAGGCAGGCAGAGAGAGAGGGGGAAGCAGGCTCCCTGTGAGCAGAGAGCCCGACGTGGGGCTCGATCCCAGGACTCTGGGATCATGACCTGAGCCCAAGGCAGAGGCCCACTGAGCCACCCAGGTGCCCCGCTCTCGGTCTTTAAACCCCAATTCCCGTAACTGGCAGTCTATTAGTTCATTTCACCCCCTTAATCTTAAGGCAGTTTTGAAGGCTATAGGACTTTAAGCCTCTACAAAAACTAACTATAGCGGAGATGACACGGTGGGGCACCTGAGTTGTACAGACAGTTGAGCTTTGGAATCTTGGTTTCTCATCAGGTCCTGATCTTCAGGGTTGTGAGATTGAGTCCCATGCTGGGCTCATCCAGTCAGCGCAGAATCTGCTTAAGACTTTCTCTCCCCTTGTCCATCCCCCCTGCTCATACTACCTCCTTCATTCTCTCAAATAATTCTTAAAAAAGAGAGAGAGAGAGAAAAGATGGCATGGCTTCAAGAAAATGTTGCACAGCACCCACATTACTAAACCAGCTTTGTTTTCTTTGGCACTGATAGCTATTATTATAATCTTTTTTTCCTATTTTGACTGTCTTTTTTTTCTTTCTTTTTAAACTGCATTAATCAGAGTCAAAGTACTCTCACTTGCTCTATTAACTCCTATGATAAGACATTTAAGAACAGCAAATCTTTACAATCCTAAGAAGCACATCAATCAAGGAGTTGTGTTCAGAAAGAGAAAACAATGTAACTGGATGTTAGATCCATTACCTCTATTGTCACAAAATTAAAAGTAAGTCATCTTAATTTCTTTCTATTTGTAGTTTGGTTCAACATGTTAATCTAAAAAGTAGCAATATTATCTTACAAGGTTACATTAAATTACATTTTGTAAATTGACAAAATAGAACAAATTGGTGACATTCTTTACAAAAAGAATCACAAACTTCAGTGTTTTGTTGTGTGAAATATAAAAAAGCTTTGCTATTAGCTGTAGGAAATCGGGAAATTAAAACTTAGATTAATAAAATAGCTGAATATGTAAAGATTTTTAATTTTTAAGTCATTAAAGATAAAATTGCAAACTGTGAATATAATACAAATTAAAAATCAACTGTGAATAAAAGTCAGTACATTAAAAAAATTAGGCTGTTGTTCAGGCAGGGCCATCTTAGATTTCTAATACTGTTACAATGTAGCACAACTAAGGTAGAGTGATAGGCAATATATTTTCTTTTTTTTTTTAAGGTGACTTATTTTTTTTTAAGTTTTTTTTAAAATATTTTATTTATTTGTTTGACAGAGAGAGATCACAAGTAGGCAGAGAGGCAGGCAGAGAGAGAGGAGAAAGCAGGCTCCTTGTGGAGCAGAGAGCACGATGCAGGACTTGATCCCAGGACCCTGAGATCCCGACCTGAGCTGAAGGCAGAAGCTTAACCCACTGAGCCACCCAGACACCCTGGCAATATATTTTTTTAAAGCCCTTTTCAATCTTCTGATTCTAAGGGAGTTGAGCACAGATAGTTAAACTAATGCAACAGCATCATAAAATGAACCATTGACTGTTGTCATTATTGAACTTAATATTTTTCCCATATTTTATAAATAAGATTTATTGATTGATGCATCAAAGCACTGCAGTACAACATCTTTAGAAAAACTAAATTATGCAATATTCGCTGTACAAAATGAAGTCCTCTAAATCTACTTATAAGTCAGCAATAGTAACCTAAAGCTCATCATTAATCACAATATCAACGTTCTGATTGTCTTTAGAAATATTTAGGATTACATTTTTTACAGAAGCCAAAGTACAAAATATCTCCCAATGTAAGCCTTAATTTTAAGAAGTTTTAAATAATTGTGACTTTAAGCATTACATTGTTATTTTAGGCCAATAACAATTAAAAATGTCAATGAAAGAACACGTGTAATGGTTGAAGTTTTTAAAAATAAATACAGATTCAATTCTGACTTCTGTGTAAATGATCAATGAACTGGCATTTTCATTCTTGCCCAACCTTTCTGAGTATTTTAATTCTAAATATTTGTTGAGTATTTTGATACATGTTTATCTTATCAGATTTATCATAATTATTTTTGGATATAGCCTTTCTTTTGTTTTTTAAGATTATTTGTTGAGAGAGAGAGAGATTGAGACTCTCAAGTATAAGTCTAGAGAGGGACAAAGGGAGACAGAATCCCAAGTAGGCTCCTCTTTGAGCATGGAGCCCAAAGCAGGGTTCAATCCCATGACCCAGAGTCACTACTGGAGTAGAAATCAAGAGTCTGATGGTCAATAGACTGAACCACCCAGGTGTCCCATGGATATAGCTTTTTTTTTCTGATATCTTGATTTCTTTTTTTTTTTTTTAAGATTTTATTTATTTATTTGACAGAGAGAGATCACAAGTAGGCAAAGAGGCAGGCAGAGAGAGAGGAGGAATCAGGCTCCCCGCCAAGCAGAGAGCCCGATGTGGGACTCGATCCCAGGACCCTGAGATCATGACCTGAGCCGAAGGCAGCGGCTTAACCCACTGAGCCACCCAGGCACCCTGATATTTTGATTTCTAACACTACCAAAAATTCTGTTAACCTGTTCTTTAAGTATTTCAAGAATACTCTTTTCTTCAATGTCTACACATTTTTGTATATCCTGTTGATTAGCACTATAATTTTCTTATTAAAAACAATTTTGATTATGTCACTTATGATAGTAAATTTTATGTGTTGATATGCTGGGCAATGGTGCCCAGATATTTGGGTGTTTCTGTGAAGGTGTTCTTTTTGGATGATATTCATATTTAAATCACTGGGGTTTGAGTAAAACAGATTATCCTCAGTAATCATATCATCTGATTAGCTGAAACTCTTAATAGAACAAGGACAGACCTCTCCTGAGCTAGAAAGAATTCTTACCAGTGGGCTGTTTTTGAACTTGAATTGCAACTCTTTCCAGGCTGCTATGCAAGCTGCTCTGCCACCGGGCCATATCATGCACAGATCTAATGGTCCTTGAAATGTCAGTGATAGTTAGGGGTGCTATTCAGAGCTCCTGTAAGTGAATCACAGTGTAGGCTTTTAGGATTTTTTTTTATTTTTTTATTATTTTTTAAAGATTTTATTTATTTATTTGACAGAGAGAGAGATCACAAGTAGGCAGAGAGGCAGGCAGAGAGAGAGGGGGAAGCAGACTCCCCGCTGAGCAGAGAGCCCGATGCAGGGCTCAATCCCAGGACCCTGGGATCATGACCCGAGCTGAAGGCAGAGGCTTTAACCCACTGAGCCACCCAGGTGCCCCCACCTTTAGGATTTTGGAGCAAACCGCTGCCATTCTCCATGGATAATTACTGTCCTTTCAAGAAACAGCTTTGGCCTTCCATTGGGCCTTTGTAGAGACTGAATGCTTAACCACGGGCCACCAAGTTATCACATGACCTGAGCTTCCTATCATCAACTGGGAGTTACCTAACCCACAAAACCCTAAAGTTGAATGTGTACAGCAGTACTCCATCATCAAATAGAAGTGGTATATATGATATCTGCCATGAAAAGGCCTTGTGGGCATAGGTAAGATACCTGAAGAAGTAGCTCCAATATTTCTACACTTCTTCCATTAACGTCTCCCTCCCAGCCCACATGGAGACCCTCCTGGGGAATTCCCTATGATCAGCTGATAGAGCAGAAGAAGACTAAGACTAGATGTTCAGGTGGTTTTGCATGATATGTAGGCACAGCCTGCAAGTAGACAGCTGTGGACTGTAGCTCCTCACTTGGACAAAATACAAAAAACGAGTTATCCAAGAGTGAATTTGTTATGGTTAATTTTATGTGTGAAATTATCTGGGCCATGGTGCCCCTATATTTTGGTTTGGTCAAACATTATTCTGGATGTTTCTGTAAAGGTGTTTTTGAATAAGATTAATATTTAAATCATTGAAAAAATATGTATGTATACACACTACCATAACTCTCTGAGTGTATTTTGTGCTTCTAATTTCCATACATTGCTAAAGAAAGACTTGACTGAAATTTGCCCCTCCCCACTCCATCCTAACGTACAAAACCAAATCTATATTTCAAGGCCAGACTAAAATGTTATGTACATCCATTTTAGGAGAGTCATGCTAAAAAACTGTGCTTGAAATGACTACTTCCCGTTTAAAGAGGAAGCACTGAGCACTCCCAAGGAAACCCAAAGAAAACATGGAAGAGTTTTAAGAATCTGTAACTGCATTCAGAATAGAGCTCAGAAAAGAAAGATAATTATCTGTGAATCAAAAGCAGGTCTAGAAGAAGGGGACAAGGAATTATAGTGCTTGCTACACCTGAAAATCTAAGCTATCAGTCCCAACTACTCCAAACCATAGGCTATGCTACCAGTGTTACAGACCAGGAACCCGTGGAACCAGACCTGGCAGCACTACAAACACAGTTTAAGAAGATGGGATAATTGTGCTGCAAAACATGACCCACAACTTAGAAAAGATGGATCCCAGAAAATAAACATAAAAATCAACAAAGAGAAAAAGATAAGTGAAAGAAACAATCAGATGATAGCTTCAAAATAAAAATGTGTGGAAGTCTGGGAGATAATGAAGGGAATTGCATCTAATGGGAAAAAAAAAAAGCAGGTAGAGGGGCGCCTGGGTGGCTCAGTGGGTTAAGCTTCTGCCTTCAGCTCAGGTCATGATTTCATCCCAGGGTCCTGGGATAGAGCCCTGCATAGGGTTCTCTGCTCATCAGGGAGCCTGCTTTCCCCTCTCTCTCTACCTGCCTCTCTGCCTACTTGTGATCTCTCTCTCTCTGTCAAATAAATAAATAAAATCTTCAGAAAAAATAATAAAAAACAGATACTGCAAGAGACTCAATGATAAGGGAAGAAACTAAGGACTGATGGAGGGAGATGAGTGGGGGAGGTGCTACTGGGTGATGGGTATTAGAGAGGGTACTTGTTATAATGAATACAGCATTAGTGTGTGAGTGATGAATCCCTGAATTCTACTCTTGAAATCAATATTGTACTGTATGTTAACTAAAATTTAAATAAAAATATATAGCACCTTGAAAAGAAAGAGACTGCAAAAAAATAAGTTATTATATTTAGAGCTTAGAAAGGAAAATACTTTTAATGGAGACTATAGAAGAAATAGAACAAATGAGGAAGCTGGACAATCAACCTGTAGAATTATTCTATTTAGGAAAAAAATGTTAATACAATCAAATTATCCCACTTAGAATAATTAAGAATTATGGAAAACAAATGGAGAAGTTCTGGGATTCATTTAATATAAAATTTAGTAGAAAGAAATTGAGGTAATAAAAAAAAGTTTGATAAAAAAAAACAGCTGTTACTTTCTCAGAACCGAAGAAGGAATGAAATCCTCAGATTCAATACTTAAAGCCATTCTTAATACGAGGGCTACAGAGATAGATAAGCTGGACCCCACTAAACATCATTCCTTTAATGGGGGAAGGGTACATGTGAAAGGCAGACATGCATGTAATATGAACTCCAAAAACTGTCATCACTATCGACATCCTTTTCAAGGCTCAGGTCTCACTTATATTCTTTCCTTGTATGTAGAGATCTATAAGCCAGATCCTTTTGCTCATCCCATTATTATCCACATGCTAACAAATCTGGTTTTCACGGAGTTCTCAACAACTGCTTGTAAGAAATCAATAAACAATGAATGTGTGAATAAATATCAGACAAAGAGTAGCTATAACACTTGATAAAGGACATAAAAGGTATTTGAGAGATAAAATGAATATGTGGACTAAAGGGAAGACTTAAAGGTTTCAAGAAATAGCAAAAACACCACCGGCTCATCTTACATTCTAAATTATGCAAAGAGGTTTAGATTGAACTCATAATGATGTATATAGATATAGTCTAATTGTAATTATCTAGTTTGTCATGAAACACTGAAAACTATATGTATATATTTAGATGTTCCAAAATATACAAGTGATTCTGGGATATTATAGAAATATATGGGCTCATTTGTTTTTGCCCTAAGCATTTCTCTTTTTTTATGTATTCTCCTCTCTATTTATTCTATATGTATGCAAAGCAAATAGTTTATCTAGATCTCACTGAAGAAAGATATAATACCAAGTTTGAAAGAGTCTTCAAAAGGATTAAATACTCATTTTTCCACATTCGTTAGGAAGTAGACTTAGGTTAGTCTTTTGATAACTCCGTATTGCTTATGAAGGTCATGAATAACAAAGAGACAAGCAATGGGCTAGGACTAGATATTCTGTCATGATAGACCTCAATTTCTTGTACAGATAAAAGAGAAATGACATAAACTAGAAGCATCTTTTCTTTTTTTCTTAATGCTTTTTAAGGCTCCAAGAATAGGAATGCAGAGAAAGTCTACTCTTTCAGGGCAATATTCAGGATCTCTTGTAAATGAGGTAGGTATCATATATGGCCTGATTGTCATGACATGTTGGTCTAAGACAAAACGTGAATATAAAAACGGGGAGCCACTTTGAATATTCTTTCATTCTTTCATCCTTTCTTTCACATATATTTAGAGTCTACTATATCTAGGGAAACAAACACAAATGGAATAACTCCTATCTTTATTTTCTCTTGGTCTCCATGTGACTCAGACTTGAATATGTAGATGCCTATAAATATGTGTACTGAAGTTTCAAACAGGGGTCTCATAGATGTATTCGTTAAATGCTAACTCAAGGAGAGTTTGAAATTAGGCAAGGCTTCATAGTGCATACACTTGTTAGAAAATTCTTCAGATTGAAAAAGAGGTGCCGAGGTGAATACTGCATTCCAGCCAGAAGGAGTACCTAAAGAGCATAGAGGCAAGAGAGATAATAGGAATTCCAAGATTTTTAAAAATTTTTTAAGATTTTGTTTGTTTATTTATATTTTTTATTTATTTGAGAGAAGAGAGTAAGGGAGGATGAGAGGGGGAAAAGTCAGATGGAAAAGCAGACCCCCTACTGAGCAGGGAGCCCAATGAATGACTTGAACCCAAGACTCCAGGGTCATGACCTGAGCTGAAGGCAGTTGCTCAACCAACTGAGCCACCCAGGCACTTGGGAACTGCAAGAATTTCAAGTGTTTAATATATTTTAAAAATTCACTTTGTGTGTGATTGTGACATGATTGGGCTGTGCCCAGATCATCACAGGCCTTGCTTGTCAGGGGTTTGGATTTTATTTTAGAGACTATTATACCTAATACTAATATACTATATTTAAGCAGCAAGATAATCTAGTTTGTCTCTTTGTAATATCAATACGCTTGTACTATTGAGCTATGGTTTTCAATTATTTTTTGGTATGAGAATCTTTTTCATGTTTGAATACATTATGATAATATTGCAGTGCCTCGGAGTTTGGAACTCACTTCATGAAGGATGAGTTGACGAGATACAAGACAGAAGGCATGAAGCCATTTAAAGCAGTGATTCTCAGACTTTAATGTGCATATGGATCACCTGAGCATCTCGTTAAATTCAAGCCATGAGTCTTTGGGTCTGGGGAAGAGCCAGAGAGTCTGTATTTCTCACAAGCTCCAAGCTGTGTGTCTTGAATAAGAGTATATTGTTCTGGGGGCACCTGGGTGGCTCAGTGGGTTAAAGCCTCTGACTTCGGCTCAGGTCGTGATTCCAGAGTCCTGGGATTGAGTCCCGCATCGGGCTCTCTGCTCAGCAGGGAGCCTGCTTCCCTTCCTCTCTCTCTGCCTGACTCTCTGCCTACTTATGATCTGTCTCTCTGTCAAATAAATAAATAAAATCTTTAAAAAAAAAAAAGAGTATATTGTTCTTTGTATATCCAAGTTACAAAGTCCAGTCACTGGTTAGAATCACCGTTCTCCAATTCTGAAGAGAGTTTTTGGTATTTCTCAGGCTAAGTACATAGTAGATATCCTGTAAAATAAAATGAAAAAAAAAAAAAAAAGAAAAAGAGCCAAACCCTGAATCCTATAGAATAGCATCTAACACTGCTACCAATTTTATGTAAATCTCAGAATTTTTAAGTAATTTCTGCCTGAATTTATTTCAAAGTGATGACCTAGAATTCAAACACATTACATGTATACTCCTGAGAGAAATTTTGAGTGGTTTTAGAGCTCAAAATGCTTGGAATATTTAAAAAAAATCTGTATGCATTTTACTTTCTCACCTGTATTGTATAGTTTTAATGAGAATTTCAGGATAATCTTTCTAAAACCCTAGTATCTTTCTTACTTTTATCTCTCAAGACAAGTCAAAGGAAACATCTAACTATTGCTATTTACATTGATGTGTAAATCTGGTCATACATATTTTATAGAGACATGCAAATGACTCAGCTGAAGCAGAGTCACCTGGTTATCCCTTGGATACACGTGTGTCCCCCTGCTTAACAGCACAACCACAGACACCTGCTTAGCATAAGCAGCTTATTAAAATGCAGTAAGGAGGAGAATATCTTTGTGAGCAATTTTCTTACAGTATTAATAATCCTGATGCAAAAACAGTAGAACACAGATATGGACCTTTACACCAGTTGAACAGTCTAGGCCCCTTCAGTGTGAGTTGATACAAAGGACTTAATGGTTTCAAAGAGGCTAATAATGCCCAGTGAAAGGGTTCACATTACTAGAAAAGGCAAAAAGGTTAGGAGAATGAAAGATTTTTCTTTGACTTCAAGAGAAAATGCATGGAAAACAGAGAATTTTCACTTGGGACCTACTTAAATGTTAGTAAATAGTAATAAAATTTAGAAAAACTAAACTTAGCTAAAATAAGTCTTTCTCTTTTTTTTCATTATATGGTATTTTCAGATTTATCTCACTGGATACCGGTCAAAAAGAACTGGAGAAATTAAATAAAACACTGATTTTTAAGTAAAGTCAGATCTCATTCTCTGTACTGACAGTTTAACTATGACTTAAATTAGTGTTTTCAAATTTGCGGGAATATCAAAATAAGTGTGTTGACAAGAGTGATCATAGATTTTTCTGTATAACCTTAAATAGCATTAAAGAAACATAATATTGATGTGTATTTCACATTGAAAATTACTGCTAACCATTAAAATCAAGTTTTATTAATTTATGTTTTAGTTATGATAGCAATTAGTAATTTTTTTCCTTTTAGTGTGCATATAAACAGAGGTGGAAGGACAGATTTTCAATGAAAGTTGCAACCTAGAGATCTGCTTCTCCGTATAGCAAATTTAGAATAGGTTAGATGGAGATTTTCTTTTGGGTATCTGTTGTATGGAATGCTAGGTATTGCTGGTCAGACACTTGGGGGCAATCTGGTTTCATAGGGGTGTATGCCTTTCATTGCCCTTATTGGTCTGTTATGAAGCTCCGAACAGATGGAAATTAACTGTGGAAAACTGATGCAATATAAATTATTCCTGCTTACAGAGTTGATAGTTAATAATGTCTGGTGGAGATGCAATTGAGTTCCTTCATCCTAACCCACCAGGGTGGAAGAGATCATTCCAAACAATGCGTTTTATTTTCTTCTTGATATTGACCAGTTTTGCATATATTAGCAAGTTTATTTTAACCTTCCTGATTGTCTATATATATGTCTATTCTTAGGAATCCTGAACAAATTTTGGCATCTTGCTGCTTTGTTTATCAATTACAGAATAAAAGAAGTTTCACACATAGTTTTGAGTTAATATGTGCATTGTAATTTTACCTTTAAAAATATATATAGCTTTTAGCACTTGTTGATACAGAGATAGAAAGTCATATCTTTATTTTACAAATATTTATTTTTTTAAAATATTTTACTTATTTATTTGTTAGAAAGAGAGC
>PISX010033345.1:0-15196 GCA_004024625.1 Mellivora capensis | reverse complement strand
TCTTAGGGGACTCTCGTATTGGGGTATTACTTCCCAATGCGTCTCCTCTGGTGGCTCCCTCCCCCTTTTGTTTATCTTCCGATACCAGTCCGGTGTTCCAGCTCGGCTTTACCTGCCCACTGGCGTCTTCTGCCCCCGTAGAGATCCTGACGAGTAGAATTTTGATCTCAGGCTGATTTCATGAGTGATCGGTGTTCCTTAGTAGGTAATCAGCTCACTTTAGGGGACAGGTTGAACCAGAGCATCCTCCTAGTTCCCCGCCATCTTGTCTCCTCTTTTATAAATTTTGAGAAATTAAAATATTTATGATTATTAAAATGGTTTCTAGAGCCTCGACACCTTTCAGGTATGCACCCCACATACTTGTCAAGGCTGCATCTCCCATGCCTGTTCTGGTGGCTTCCTCCACAAGTAACTTCCAGCCTCTGGAGGGTGCTGGCTTCCATAGCCTGGGGGCTGAGGGAAGCTAACCCGCTGGCACCACAGCCCTCAGACCACAGCTCCCCACAGGAGGGATCTGTCTGTGGGCACTGGCCCCAGAAACAGCTGTCTGTGCCTGTTGGCTGAATTCATGCCCATTGATAAAGGGGTCTGCACACTCTTTTGTGAAAGCATCTTACCTTCAGACAGTTTCCGGTGAAAAACACTTGCCAAGAAACATGTAACATAAGTGATGCTACTGAAGCTGAATCATAGGAAGAGAAATAAACGGAATGCTGGTCAGCAGTGGCTGTTCAAGGAGCACAACAGTATGTTCCGGTGTCTTCGCTGGAGATGCACGGTTCCCTTGTTTTCCAGCATGTGGGTCATTTGGTGATGGAAGCTGAGGTGAAGGGCCGCTAGTGACCTGTGCGGGTGCAACAGGGAAGGCTGTTTCTCAGTCTCTGTTAGTGTCCCTGGTGGCGAAGGGCTGCAGGCTTCGCATATGCTTCAGGCCACTCTGAATGTGTGAAACATGGGTTTCTACATTATTCTGAGAGCAACGGATCTGAGAAGCATCTATTGTACTCTTGGTATCATTTAATGAATCTGTAAGTGATTTGAACTCAAAGGAATTCAGCTCTCCTTCTGCCAGACACTTAATTTGTAATAAAGTAGGAGTGAGCTGGAGATGAAGTCTGTCTGATTTTCATTCTCAACACAGGGCCGTCCAGTGGAGGAGCCTGCTGCCGGACCAGCTCTGGGCTTCCTCTGCACACCTCCGTCTCCTATCTGTGGGCTGGTCCGCAGGCTGCCTGCCCTGGTCTGGAGCGGGCTCATAGCAGTAGTACTGCACTTCATGCAAAACTTTGTTGAGGTCCTTGTTGAGTTGCTCAAGCTCCAGAAGGGTGGTTGCATATTTCCACTGAAATTCTATGCCAATGGGCGTGGGATAGGATTTCAATTTTTCTGCTTCCGTGTTTGTAGCTCTTAATTTTTTGATATGTTCCTTTTCAATCATGAGAATTTTTGACAATTTGGTCACTTGGATAAGGAACTGTACTGGAAAACTACCTAGCGTTTCAGTGTCAGAGCCAGAAATCTTACTTCTCGAAGGTGACTGCTAGTACAGGATCATTATCCACAATTGGTGACTGGAGAGGAGGAGTATAACATAACAGTGGTGGAGTCATAAAGAATCAGGAAGGTCCCTGTTTTTGTCCAAAGGCAGCAACTGGCATTGTCTCATGAGGCTCATGACTAAGAACTTCATAGTCAGGGATGGTATGGGTGCCAAGCCCTGCCCTATCAAAAGTTACTCTATAAGTAGCATTAAAAGTATCCACAACAACTGTTTGTCCAGTGAAGAGACAGTCATGAACACCACATAATCGAACTGTAACTTTGGTTCCAATAACCAGGGGCAAAGGAATTTCATCTGGGAGATCTTCAAACTGGGAAACATCTGCAACTTTCCTTTGTTGTAAGAGTCTTATTTTCTGTCATGTCTGTTTTAATGCTGGTCTCTCTTCCTCAAAAAAGGCACAAGAACATCTCTGTGGTTTTCCCATAAGTCGCCCGATTTTTCGATTCTTGTTAAGTTTCTTGTTTTGAAAGTAGGAAAGTACTCCTCCTGACAGACACAGAAGTCATCATCGCCTTCAAACAGTTGCTTATGTATATTTGAGTAGAACCATTCGCATATGCACCATTTATGTGCTTTGGGAACTTGAGTAGGTTATGTAATCAGAAACCAATCTTCTGTGAGGCTTTCTTATCTGGTGTGGACATTCTTCCCATCAATTTCAGCGGGACCATTGCAACTCTCTGGTTTCTTTTGGGTGACCTTGTATTTATGTCTGTCACCTTCATCGGAAAAGAGTCAACTCTCTTTTGAATTTCTGAAAAGCATCTCCACAGTGGAGCCCATATGCCTGCCTTTCCAAACAGGTGTTTTCTTGGTAAAGAGCTGTGCTTTTCATTCCATGTGTTAGATAAGCTTCCCTCTTTTAAACAGACAAGGGCTTTTGCTGAAGAGCCCTGGTCAGGCAACTGGCAGAGCTCCACCATCTTCAAAGAGCTGCCTCTATATACATTTTAATATCAGCTTGTTGATCTCTACAAATCACACAAGCAAATAAACAAAATACCTTGCTTGGGTTTTCTTTTAAGATTATATTTATTTCACACACACACACACATACACACAGAGATGGACAGTGAGAGAGGGAACACAAGCAGGGGGAGTGGGAGAGGAAGAAGCAGACCCCCTAGCAGAGCAGGAAGCCTGATGTGGGGCTCAATTCAAGGACCCTAGGATCACAACTGGAGCCCAAGGCAGATGTCCAATGCCTGAGCCCCCCATTCTTGGATTTTTAAAAAAATATATTACTATTATGTTCAATTAGCCAACATTGTACATCATTAGTTTTTGATGTGGTGTTCAATGATTCATTAGTTCCCTATAACACCCAGTGCTCATCACCACACATGCCCTCTTAATACCCATCACCCAGTTACCCCAACCTCCCTCACTTCTGTAAGTCTCATTTGTTTCCCAGAGTCCAGGGTCTCTCATGGTTTGTCTCCCTCTCTGATTTCTTTCCATTCACTCACCCCTCCCTTCCCCTGTAAGTCCTCTGTGATATTCCTTATGTTCTATATATAAGGGAAACCATCTGATAATTTTCTTTCTCTGCTTGACTTTTTTCACTTACCTTGCTTGGATTTTATTTAGAATTGAATTGAAAGTGTAAATAAATTTGGGGAGAATTGAAATATTAACAATTTGACTCAATTTATGAGCACAGTACATTTCTCCATTTATCTATGTCTTTGATTTCAATGTTTTCAGTGTTTTATTATATAAATCTTAAAGACATTGTGCAAATGTATGTAAATGTGAAAAATACTTCGAAATACTTTTGCTACATTGTACTTGGTAATTACTATTTCAATTTCTAAGTGCAATTACTTCAATGTGAAAGAAGATTGATTTTTTCATATTGTTATTATACCTCATTATATCAGAATTTATTTATTGGCACTAGTGGTTTTTCTTGTAGACTTTTAAGCTATTTCTCCATAGAACACCATGTTGTACATGAGTGGAGTCACTCATCTTCCTTTCTTTCTTTCTTTCTTTCTCTCTTTTCTTTTTTTTTCTTTCTTTTTTGCCTTATTGTACTGGCTAGGACCACCACTATGATGTTGATTAGGAACAGTGAGAGAAGAACACTTGCTTTGATTCTGATATAAGAGGGGAAGCATTTACTCATTTTTCATGAAGTATGATTTCGGTGTAGTTTTGTTTTGTTTTTGTTTTTGCAGATGCTCATTATCATGTTGAGAAAGTTTCCTTCCATGATTCGTTTGTGAAGGTATTTTTATCATAAAGGAATTGTTGAATTATATCAGAGGTATTGACTGTTTCTATTGAAATGGCTATGTGTTTTTCTTCTTCAGTTTATTAAATGGCCAATTAAATTGGCCATATGTGAAAACGCATTCCTGCATTCTTGAGATAATGCCCTGATGTGTTATACATTTCTGGATTCTATCTGTATTTTTTTTTAGTATTTCTATGTCTGTATTCAAAAAGGATATTGGTGTGTAGTTTTTGCTTCTTGGAATATCTTTGTCCGGTTTCTGTATTAGTGTAATCCTGGAGCTGAAAAGTGCACTGGGAAGTGTTCTTTACCTTCTACTTTCTGGAGGTTTCTATTCTGTTGATGTTATCTTCAACTGCTTGGTGAAATTCACTAGTGATATATCTGGGCCTAAAATTGTTTTTGTTGCTTGTTTTTGATTTTTGGTTGACGGTGGTAGAAAATTATTAATTTACAATTCAATTTCCTTAAGAAATATAGTATTATATTTTAATGAACATAATATAGAATTATATTTTACATATAGAAACATACGATTCTAGTAATATATGTCATCCTGAGTAATCTTTGGTACCTTGTGCCATTCAAGAACTTTGTCCATTTTATCTAGATTTTAGGATTTATGAACATCAAATTGTTTATAATATTCCCTCATTAAACTATTAATATTAGGATGACCTGCTGGTATGTCCTTTTCTTTCTTGCTAATATTGTTTATTTTTACATTCTTTTTTTTTCAAAAGACATATTGTTAAAGCTTAGTGATTATATTGATCTTAGTAATTAGCATTTGGTTTCATTCATTTTATTGGTTGTCTTTCTCTTTTCAAGTTTATTGCATCTACTTTTCCTTCATTACATCTTCCTTATGTTTGACCTGAGTTTCATTTGCTCTTCTCATTCTAGTTTCTTAAGATGAAAATTAATATCACTTTGAGACATATTCTAATATCAGCATTTAATGTATTACTTTCCTGTTCATTAGCCATATCTCACAAATTTTGGTATGTTATATTTATTTTCTTTTTTAAGGGTTTATTTCTGTATTTGAGAGAAAGAGAAAGAGGGAGAGAAAGAGAGATCATGAACAGGAGAGAGGGGCAGAAGAAGAGGGAGAAGAAAGCTCCCTGCTGAGCAGGGAGCACAACACAGGGCCCAAGACCAGGACCCTGGGATCATGACCTGAGATGAAGGTACCTGCTTAACCAAATGATCCACCCAGGTACCCCAGATTACTTTTATTTCCAATAAAATATTTAAAATATTTTCTAATTCTCCTTGTGCCTCCTACTTCAACCCATGGGTTATTTGGAAGTGTGCTGTTTAGTTTCAGACCTACTGAGGAGCTGAAGGCAGGTACTGTTGTTCTTTGACATCAGGTTTTTATATTTCTATCATTTTGACCATTTTTTCTATAATTTCTAATGCTCTGCAAAACCTCCATATGTTCATTTTTTATATAGAGCTATCCTACTTTAACCTGTAATATATTAATCGTAATTATTTTGCATTCTCTATCTAATAGTTCGAATATCTGGTCATCTCTGAGTCCTTTCATATTGATTGATTTCCCTCGTAACAATGAGTTCATTCTTCTTTTCTTTCTTTTTTTAAATATTATTTTTCTTTTTATTTCATTTCTTTTAAGTGTAACAGAATTCATAATTTTTGCACCACATCCAGTGCTCCATGCAATGCGTGCCCTCCATAATACCCACCACCTGGCTGCCCCAACCTCCCACATCCCACCCCTTCAAAATCCTCAGGTTGTTTTTCAGAGTCCATAGTCTCTCAGAGTTCATCTACCCCTACAATTCCCCTCAACTCCCTTTTCCTCTCCACCTCCCCATGTCCTCCGTGTTATTTGTTATGCTCCACAAATAAGTGAAACCATATGATAATTGACTTTCTGCTTGACTTATTTCACTCAGCATAATCTCTTCCAGTCCTGTCCATGTTGCTACAAAAGTTGGGTATTCATCCTTTTTGATGGAGGCATAATACTCCATAGTGTACATGGACCTCATCTTCCTTATGCATTTGTCCATTGAAGGGCATATTGGTTTTTTCCACAGATTGGCGACCGTTTGGTTGTTTCCACAGATTGGCCATTGCTGCTATAAACATTGGGGTACAGATGGCCCTTCTTTTCACCACATCTGTATCTTTGGGGTAAATACCCAGTAGCGCAATTGCAGGGTCATAGGGAAGCACTATTTTTATCTTCTTGAGGAATCTCCAAATGTTCTCCAGAATGGCTGCACCAACTTGCATTCCCACCAACAGTGTAAGAGGGTTCCCCTTTCTCCACATCCTCTCCAGCACACGTTGTTTCCTGTATTGCTAATTTTGGGCATTCTAACTAGGGTGAGGTGGTATCTCAATGTGGTTTTAATTTAAATCTCCCTGATGGCTAGTGATGATGAACATTTTTTCATGTGTCTGATAGCCATTTGTATGTCTTCATTGGAGAAGTGTCTGTTCATACCTTCTGCCCATTTTTTTGATATGATTATCTGTTTTGTGTGTGTTGAGTTTGAGAAGTTCTTTATAGATCCTAGATATCAACCTTTTGTCTTTACTGTCATTTGCAAATATCTTCTCCCATTCCGTGGGTTGCCTCTTTGTTTTGTTGACTGTTTCCTTTGCTATGCAGTAACTTTTGATCTTGATAAAGTCCCAAAAGTTCATTTTTGCTTTTGTTTCCTTTGCCTTTGGAGACATATCTAGAAAGAAGTTGCTGTGGCTGATATCAAAGAGGTTACTGCCTATGTTCTCCTCTAGGATTCTGATGGATTCCTGTCTCACGTTGAGGTCTTTTATCCATTTCGAGTTTATCTTTGTGTACAGCATAAGAGAATGGTCGAGTCTCATTCTCCTACATATAGCTGTCCAATTTTCCCAGCACCATTTATTGAAGAGACTGTCTTTTTTCCACTGTATATTTTTTCCTGCTTTGTTGAAGATTATTTGACCATAGAGTTGAGGGTCCATATCTGGGTTCTCTACTCTGTTTCATTGGTTTATGTGTGTGTTTTGATGCCAGTACCACGCTGTCTTGGTGATCACAGCTTTGTAGTAAATCGTGAAATCAGGTAATGAGATGCCACCAGTATTATCTTTGTTTTTCAACATTTACTTAGCAATTCTTGGTCTCTTCTCATTCCATACAAATTTTAGGATTATTGGCTCCAGCTCTTTGAAAAATACCGTTGGAATTTTGATCAGAATGGCATTAAACGTATAGATTGCTCTAGGTAGTATAGACATTTTAACAATGTTTATTCTTCCGATCCAAGAACATGGAATGGTCTTCCATCTTTTTATGTCTTCTTCAATTTCTTTCATGAGTGCTCTGTAGTTCCTCGAGTACAGATCCTTTACCTCTTTGGTTAGGTTTATTCCCAGGTATCTTATGGTTCTTGGTGCTATAGTAAATGGAATCGATTCTCTAATTTCCCTTTCCGTATTTTCATTTTTAGTGTATAAGAAAATCACTGATTTCTGTACATTGACTTTGTATCCTGCCACGTTACTGAAATGCTTTATGAGTTCTAGTAGTTTGGGGGTGGAGTCTTTTGGGTTTTCCATATAAAGTATCATGTCATCTGCAAAGACAGAGAGTTTGACTTCTTCCTTGCCAATTTGATACCTTTTATTTCTCTTTCTTGTCTGATTGCTGTTGCTAGGACTTCTAATACTATGTTGTACAAGAGTGGTGAGTGGGCATCCTTGTTATATTCCTGATCTCAATGGGAAGGCTGTGAGCTTCTTCCCATTGAGGATGATGCTTGCTGTGGGTCTTTCATAGATAGATTTTATGAAGTTCAGGAATGTTCCCTCTATCCCTATACTTTAAAGCATTTTAATCAGGAAGAGATGCTGGATTTTGTCAAATGCATTTTCTGCATCAATTGAGAGGACCATGTGGTTCTTCTCTCTTCTCTTATTGATTTGTTCTATCACATTGATTGACTTGCGAATGTTGAACCACCCTTGTAAGCCAGGGATGAATCCCACCTGGTCATGGTGGATGATCTTTTCAATGTGCTGTTGGATCCTGTTAGCTAGGATCTTGTTGAGAATCTTAGCATCCATATTCATCAGTGATATTGGTCTGAAATTCTCCTTTTTGGTGTGGTCCTTGCCTGGTTTGGCAATCAGGGTAATGCTGGCTTCATAAAAAGAGTCTGGAAGTTTTCCTTCTGCTTTAATTTCAGGAGACTAGGTGTTATTTCTTCTTTGAATGTTTGGTAGAATTCCCCAGGGAATCCGTCAGGTCCTGGGCTCTTGTTTTTTGGGAGGGTTTTGATAACTGCTTCAATCTTGTTACTAGATATCAGTCTATTCAGGTTGTCAATTTCTTCCTGGTTCAATTTTGGGAGTTTATATTTTTCCAGGAATGCATCCATTTCATCTAGGTTGCTTAACTTATTGGCATATAAGTGTTGATAATAGCTTCTGATTATTGTTTCTACTTCCTTGGTGTTAGTTGTGATCTCTCCCTTTTCATTCAGAATTTTATTAAATTGAGCTTTCCATCTTTTCTTTTGGATTACGTGGCCAATGGTTTATCGATCTTATTGATTCTTTCACAAAACCAGTTTCTAGTTTCGTTGATATGTTCTACTGTATCTCTAGTTTCTACCTCATTCATCTCTTCTCTAACCTTGATTATTTCCCTTCTTCTGCGTGGAGTTGGTTTAATTTGTTGTTGATTCTCCAGTTCTTTAAAGTGTAGAGACAGCTGTTGTATTCTGGATTTTTCAATTTTTTTGAGGGAGGCTTGGATGGCTATGTATTTCTCCTTTAGGACCGCCTTTGCTGTATCCCATAGGTTTTGGACAGAAGTGTCTTCATTCTCATTGGTTTCCATGAATTGTTTAAGTTCTTCTTGGATGTCCTGGTTGATCCAAGCATTCTTAAGCAAGGGGATCTTTAGCTTGCAGGTGTTTGAATTCCTTCCAAACTTTTCCTTGTCATTGAGCTCCAGTTTCAAAGCATTGTGATCTGAGAATATGCAGGGAATAATCTCAATCTTTTGGTATCGGTTGAGTCCTGATTTGTGACTCAGTATGTGGTCTATTCTAGAGAAAGCTCCATGTGCACTTGAGAAGAATGTGTATTCTGTTGTTTTAGGGTGGAATGTTCTGTATATATCTATGAGGTCCATCTGGTCCAATGTGTCATTCAATGCTTTTTATTCTTTATTGATTTACTGTATGGATGATCTGTCTATTACTGAGAGAGGCATGTTACAATCTCCTACTCTCAATGTATTCATATCAATATGACTCTTTATCTTGATTAATAGTTGTCTTATGTAATTGGCTGCTCCCATATTGGGGGCATAGATATTTACAATTGTTAGAGCATCTTGGTGGCTAGTCCCTTTAAGAATGATGTAGTGTCCTTCTGTATCTCTGACTACAGTCTTTAGTTTACTATCTAATTTATCTAATATGAGAATCACTACCCCGGCCTTCTTTTGAGGCCCATTGGCATGAAAGATGTTTCTCCATCCCTTCACTTTCAATCTGGGTGTATACTTAGGTTCTAGATGGGTCTCCTGTAGACAACATATGGATGGGCCCTGTCGTTTTATCCAATCTGCAACCCTGTGTTATTTTATGGGTGCATTTAGGCCATTCACATTGAGAGTGATTATTGATAGATACGTTTTTATTGACATCGTGTTACCTTTGAAGTCTTTCTTTCTGTAGATTGTCTCTATATTCCTGTTCAATGATATTCTTAGGATTTTTCCTCTTTTATAGAACCCCCCCTTAATATTTCCTGCAATGTCAGCTTGTTGGTCGCATAGTCTTTTAAGCCTTGCCGGTCTTGGAAACTCTTTACCTCTCCATCCATTTTGAATGTTAGTCTTGCTGGATAAAGTATTCTTGGCAGCATGTTTTTCTCATTTATTGTCCTGAATATATCTTGCCAGCCCTTTCTGGCTTGTCAGGTTGCTGTGGACAGGTCTGACGTTATTCTGATGGGCTTTCCTCTGTACGTAAGGAGCTTCTTTGTCCTAGCTGCCTTCAAGAGAGTTTCTCTAGAATTATAATTCCTCATTCTTACTATCAGGTGTCTCGAGGTGATTCAAGAATCTAAAATCTTGAGGCAGGGACCGTTCTGCCTCTAGTACATGAACGCTGTTTCCATTTGCTGTATTTGGAAAATTTTCATGAAGAACGTGTTCCACAATATCTTCTAGACTTCTTTCTTTCTCCTCTCCTTCAGGTATTCCAATAATTCTGACGTTGGAACATTTCATGGCATCATTTATTTCCCTGATTCTGTTTTTGTGGCTTCTAAGCTGTTTGTTGCAGGCTTCCTCCTGATCCTTTCTCTCTATCTGTTTATCCTCCAGATCACTAATGCTATCTTCTGTCTCAGTTACCCTAGCTTTATAGAATTTAGATTAGATTGGAACTCATTGAGAGCCTTGTGAACATCATCCCTGATGGCTTTCAGTTCTTCCCTAATCAATTCCGTTTGGTCATCCATGGTTTTCTCCAACCTAGCTATTGCCTGGATAATTGTTAGCCTGAATTCCTTTTCCGACATAATGTCTATGTCGGTAGCCATTAGCTCTGTTGCAGAAGGCCCAACCTCTGAATTTTTCTTCTGCCTGGCATTCCTCTTCCTAGTTATTTTGGTGAGAGATGGATGAATGGTTGTAGCTGGATGTATTGACCTTGGTGCAGTGAAAGTGCACCCTGGAATGCTTCTGAGCAAACAAGGGTCCCCACCCAAACAAAAGAAAAAAAAAGAAAGAGAGAAAGAAGAAAAAGAGAGAGAGAGAGAGAGGAAAAAGAAAGAAGGATAAAAGGGAAGTCTCAGCCCAAATCGGCCCCATGGTAAGGTTTGTGAAGTATACAAACAAACACAGACAAACAAAAAAGACTGATAAAAGTATATGATAAGAGAAAAAAATATATATACATGTATATGTAGAAGCAAAACAAAGAAACAAACAGACAAACAAAGAAAAAAAGAACCTCATCAAAAAGAACCCTAAGTATAAGATTTTATATACTACCAGGACAAACACAAATATACAGACATACTGGCAGGAGAAAAAGATGGGAGAGTGGTTGTAAATTCTAAGTGTGGGCAAGGAAGGTTATTTTGATTCTTCCTGGATGTATCTTGTTATCTTTTTTTTTAAAGATTTTATTTATTTATTTGACACCAGAGATCACAAGTAGGCAGAGAGGCAGGCAGAGAGAGAGAGAGGTGGAAGCAGGCTCCCTGCCGAGCAGAGAGCCTGATGCAGGGCTCGATCCCAGGAATCTGGGATCATGACCTGAGCCGAAAGCAGAGGCTTTAACCCACTGAGCCACCCAGGCGCCCCTCGTCATATCTTTTTTAAAGGACACAACTTTCCTGAAATAACAGGGGATTAAGATTTGGTTTACCTATAGGGGTAGCATTGATTGGGGGAAGGGGATTACCTTGACGTTTAACTCTGTATGAATATTAGCAAATAAAAATAAAGAAAAGAATGATCTAAACTAAACTAAAGTAAAATTAAAAAATATATATATTAAAAATAGAAAAGCACAAGAAAAACATGGGTATATGTATTAAAACGTTCAGGTTAAAAGGTTATTATGGAATTCGATGTACTGGACATCTCACTGTGATGGTAAATAGGCTAAAAAAAATCTATATAAAAGATAAAAAGATTTTAAAAAATTAAAAAATTAGCCAGAATAGTGGGAATGAATTAAAAATTAAACGTTGTATCTATGAAGTAGTAGTGACTGTTCTCTTCTCGGTTTTGTAATTTTTCCCCCCGGTTGGCTTTCTGGGGGAGGGTCCTGCCGCGTGGGTTTTCAGGTAGTGTTTCCTGAGTTAAGTCCTCCCACCCCCCTCAAGAGGGTGGGCTCTGAGGAAACTGGACCTTCAGGCTTTTGTTCTCTGGAGGTTTTTATGTCTGTTCATTTGTTTTCTCTCCCCTTGGCAGTTCCCCAGGGTTCTTGGAGGTTTAGAGGAAAGCAAACTTCACTCAGACCTCCCTCTCAGAGAGAATCCTCAGTCTGCTCCCTCTGGGTGTTGCAGAGCACAGAAGTTCCCCCTTGGCCGCTGGCAGAGCAAGTTCAGAGTCACGGTCTCTGGGGACACAGGAACTCCTGCTTTGTACCCAAAACCACAAAAGCAGCAGCTGTCTGGGCAGATCCGGACCGCCAGAGAGTTTCCAATCAGCAATCGCGCACTGAGATTTTCCTGCTGGCCCGGGTTGGGAGTGCCTGGTCTTTTGGGTCTGAGAAGGCTGAGAGCGCTGGGCTGGTGCCTGCACGCACCTCTCTCAGGGGAGAGTGTGGGGCGAGAGCGTCTCAGGCTCTGATAGCACAGCATGGCACTCGCATGGAAAAGTGCAAAAAGGCTGTTTTTCTGCCAGCTGGGCCCCTCACTGGACCCCAGGCGTTCTCAGGCACACTGGTGGCTAGGGGACTAAGACCTGGTTTCTCCGCAGCACTCTCTCTGGCTCAGCACCAGGTTAGCTGTCCCAAGTCCGGGGACTTTGCCCCTGTCCCTAACCGCCCTGATTCCCTCAATTTCCCCCAGCGATCCTTTGCTCTTTTTGAGTGCTTTCAACCAGACTCCAAGTTAATGCTGGTCCCCAGATGCAGGGCACTCTCGTATTGGGGTATTACTTTCCAATGGGTCGCCTTTGGTGTCTCCCTCCCCCTTTTGTTTATCTTCCAATACCAGTCCTACGTTCCCACTCCGCTTTACCTGCCCACTGGCGTCTTCTGTCCCAGTAGAGATCCAGACGTGTATAATTCTAATCTCGGGCTGATTTCATAGGTGATCGGAGTTCCTTGGTAGGTAATCAGCTCACTTTAGGGGACAGGTTGCAAAGGAGCCTCCTCCTATTTCCCCGCCATCTTGTCTCCCTCTTTCTTTCTTTCTTTTCTTTTTTCTTTGTATTAACCTGTCTTGTGGCTTACTCAAGGACCATTACAAAGGAATTGCCTTTAATGCACCAAACTCACAATTCCCCTAGTGTTGAGCCAGATACCCAGAACACTTTTATTTAAAAAGTTTTATAAGCAATTATGTTAACTGTTTTTGCCTTTGGAAATAGATAACTCTTGGAACAAAGAATAGACTAACCAAAAGTTTGGAAGGAAAAGCTGGGTTTTGAGATGTGTTGGGCCATAAGGCCTTGATAAGCTCTGACATATTCATGGAAATCTAGAAAGCCATGCATTACACATGGCAATGCTATTATTTTAGGATTGGTGTGTTTGTGATTGATGGAGGATTTCCCTCAAACTTTGTGTCTGCTCTCAATTTTAGCCATCCTGTAAGCCTGTGCTACAATGGTGTTCTCTTAAACCATTGTTGTTTCTCCCCAAGGTTAGACTCTTATGGCTTCTACTTGGTGCTTGTTCTTATGTAGCATAGTTCACCTTCAAGTCAGGTAAGCTCTGTGTGGCATCAGAGGAAGGTTTCTCTCAATGTACCTGCTCCTCCTTCCCAAGGAAGAAGGAAACTGTGAGTTGTGTTGTGGTAGGTCTTATGCAGCATAACATTTTTTTGCCATTCCCCAGATGTAGAAGACCTCTCCATTAGTATTGGTGTAAGATGCTGCACCCGGAGCTGTTAGTTTCCCTTTCTCCTGGGGTAGAGGGCTTTTGCTAGTGTCTGGGAATGATAGACTTAGGCTTTTGAGAGAAAAGTATGGGGCTTTGTGACTTTTCTAGGGGATGCAAAGAACTTCCTGAATCCCTGCCAGTTAAAAAGAAGACCCTTTCTTGTATCTCCACCTGTTCCCAATCTTTCTTATTAGTACCCAGTGGAAGTCCATGGATGGATAAATGCCTATCTGTGGGTACAGATGTCCTTGTTTTGATAGTTCCAGGAGTTCTACAGAGTGATTTTAACCTCCACCCAGCCTTTATAAATTGATGAAAAATTGGCTTATTTATTCTTGCTTGCTTGTGTAGTAGCACTATCTGGTCTCATACCCTGCCAATCTGTGATAAGCCAGTCCTATTTCTTGTTGTTGTTGTTGTTGTTTTGTTTTGTTTTGTTTTCCTTGGGGCCCTCATCTCTCCCTAGATTTCAGGTTTCTAGTCTGATTTTGGAATTCAGCTCCCTGATGTACAAAGGAAGAGTTATCTTGTGGTTTATATGTCTAGTTGTTTCTCATTGTTATTAGGATAGTGGCAACACTTTCTCAAGAACTCCACATCCTAGCCATGAAGGGAGCCTCCAGTGAATTTTTGAATCCTAAAAATATATGAAACAATTAAACGAGGGAATGGTGAAGCTAACTCTTCTACATGATGGTTTCTCTTCCTTAGCTGTGGAAATTTATGGAGGAAGTCTCTTCATGCCTTAATGATATGTTTTTCTACAATATTCTCCATGGACAAGACATCTATGACAGTCATTTCTTTCAGTATATATATCTTCTTGAGTGTGCTCAAGTCACTGCCTAAATGATTAAAATGTAGTTACCCTTTAGCACATGGTATTTTTTATTTTTATTATTTTTATCAAATTGTAATGCTTGCCTTAGGAATTGTCCTTAAAATGTTTGTTCCATGATTACAAAAGACATGTGGGGAGTAGAGAGAAGGCCTGTGTCACTGTATACATTTTTAATTTAATATAAACATACATAAATGTTAATGAAATAGACTATTGCACATTGAAGTCACTTGTTTGCTTTCCTCTCACTTGGTGTCTTTGGACAATTGATTTCACCTCCAACCTCCAACCAAATAGAAATATTTTTATCAAATATTTTCTAAATCATATGCCAGACTCCATGTGCATAACACTCATATCATCACCTTCAATTATTTTCCACATCATTATGTTATCATTTGTTGAATGATTTCTTGATTCATGTCCTTTACTCCGTGTAAGCATTTGTTTGAATTTTCACCTTTACCGAAGACTATCCCTGCCTTATCCAATCTAAAATAAGAGCTATCCCAATATCACTGTCTATTCTGCTACATTGTCCTTCAGTTTTCCTCTAAGAATATTACAACATGACATTATATATATTTTTTCACCAAGGAATAGGGATTCTTTATTTCTCACATAATTACTCTAGGTTAGGAATATGAGAATGTGTATCTATATCTATATCTATATCTATCTATCCATCTATCTATCTATGTGTGTATAAACACACACAAATGGAAGAAATATTCTGTCTCACTCACAAGAATGAAATTATCAGAGGGCTGGGATTTGTTGTGCACATTGGCATACCTTGATTCTGCAAGAGTGCTTGGCAGACAGGCAGATTTTTTGAGTGGTTGCTTAAAACATATTCATTGAATGAATGGAGTGAAAATAATGTACAAATTCTTAGCCAAATTAATTTTTCTCTGTGAATCCTGATA
>PISX010033344.1:0-15196 GCA_004024625.1 Mellivora capensis | reverse complement strand
GGAGAAGGGAGTTGAGGGAAATTGGAGGTGGAGATGAACCATGAGAGACTATGGACTCTAAAAAACAAGCAGAGGGTTTTGAAGGGACTGGGATTGGGAGGCTGGGGAAGCCAGGTGGTGGGTATTATGGAGGGCACGCATTGCATGGAGCACTGGGTGTGGTGCAAAAACTATGAATTCTGTTATGCTGAAAAGAAATTTAAAAAAAAGTTTAAAAAAGACAACAAGGCTAAGAATTACTGTGTGAGGGTAAGCAACCGTAAATAACAATATATCTTTTATTACATTGTCAATTTTATTATGGAGATAAAAATAAAGCAGAATATATATCATCTTTTCTGAAAAACACTAAGTGTTAACCATATTCATTTGTATGATATACTTAATATGATTGTCTTAATATAACCTAATATATCTATTACATTGTTTAAGTTCTTGAATAAACTGTATTTTTTAAAAAAAAAGAAGCAAGGAAAATCTAAGACACCACCTAATATTACACCTGAAGGAGTTAGAAAATGTGCAATGACTGAAGCCCAAATACAGCAGAAGGAAGGAAATACTAAAGAGTAGAGCAGAAATAAATGGTATAAAAACCAAAAAAAAACAGCAGAACAGATTTTAAAAACCAAGGTCTAGTTCTTTGGAAAAAATAAAATAAAATTGAGAAACCTCTGCCTAGATTTCTGAAAAAGAAAAAAGAAAGTCCCAAGTAAATAAAATCAGAAATCAATATGTTTCTCTGTGGAACAAACAGAGTTTTGGGGGGTGGGGGACCAGGGGAGGGGGTAACTTGGGGATGAGCGATAAGGAGGGCACAAGCTGGGGGGAGCAGAGGGTGTTATACACAATTTATGAATTGTTGAACACTACATCGAAAATGAATGATGTACTATATGGTGGCTAAATGAACATAATTTTTAAAAGAATTTAAGCATATAATGTTGTGAGAAAATAAATAAATAAATATATAATTCTAGGATGAACATTCCCCAAACCAAATCCTGAAATTATAATCAAAATTTTGTGTTTAAACGAGGGTTGGCTGTGGGGGATGGGGAAACTGGCCAAAGGGCATTAAAGTAGGCACTTCATGGAATGAGAACTAGCTGTTATATGCAACTGATGAATCACTAAATCTACCTCTGAAACCAGAAATGCACTGTGTGTTAAATGAACTGAATTTAAATTAAAATAATTTAAAGAATAATATAAGAAATCAGTCTGATCGAGTGTGTCATTGAAAGTCCTTGTTTTGAAAAATTCCGGTTGAATTTTCATCAGGATGGCACTGAAAACATAGATTGCCCTGGGCATTATAGATATTTTAACAATGTTTATTCTTCTAGTCCATGAGCATGGAACGTTTTTCATTACTTTGTGATGAAACAAACAATCCTAAAATTTGTATGGAACCAGAAAACACCCTGAATTGCTAAGGAAATGTTGAAAAAGAAAAACCAAGCTGGAGGCATCACGTTTCCTGATTTCAAGATATACCACAAACGTATTGTCACAAAGACAGCATGATACTGACACAAAAAAAAGACACATAAACCAGTAGAACATAGTAGAGAGCTCAGTAATGAACCTGCAATTCTATGATCAAATAATCTTCAACAAAGCAGGAAAAAATATACAGTGGAAAAAAGACAGTCTTTTCAATAAATGGTACTGGGAAAATCGGACAGCTATATGTAGAAGAATGAAACTCGACCATTCTCTTAAACCGTACACAAAGATAAACTCGAAATCGATAAAAGACCTCAACGTGAGACAGAATCCTTCAGAATCCTAGAGGAGAACATAGGCAGTAACCACTTTGATATCAGCCACAGCAACTTCCTTCAACATATGTCTCCAAAGTCAAAGTAAGCAAAAGCGAAAATGAACTCTTGGGACTTTGTCAATATCAAAAGCTTCTGTACAGCAAAGGAAACAGTCAGCAAAACAAAGAGGCAACCGACCAAATGGGAGAAGATTTTCGCAAATGACAATACAAAAAAAAAGGCTGATATCCAGGATCTATAAAGAATTCCTCAAACTCAACACACACAAAACAGGTAATCACGTCAAAAAATAATGGAGTTGAGGGAAAATGGAGGGGAAGATGAACCATGAGAGACTATGGACTCTGAAAAACAACCTGAGGTTTTTGAAGGGGCGGGGGGTGGGAGGTTGGGGGAGCCAGGTGGTGGGTATTATGTAGGGCACACATTGCATGGAGCACTGGGTGTGGTGAAAAAACTGTGAATTTGTTACGCTGAAAATAAATTTTAAAAAATGGGAACATGACATGAACAGACACTTCTCCAGTGAAGACATAATGGCTAGAAGTCACATGGAAAAGTACTAAGCATCATTAGCCATCAGGGAGATTCAAATCAAAACCACATTGAGAATCACCTTACACCAGTGAGAACGGCCAAAATTAACAGGACAGTAAACAAGTGTTGGAGAGGATGTGGAGAAAGGGGAAACCTCTTACACTGTTGGTGGGAATGCAAGTTGGTACAGCCACTTTGGAGAACAGTGTGGAGATTCCTCAAGAAATTAAAAATAGAGTTTCCCTATGACCCTGCAATTGCACTGAAAAGAAATTTAAAAAATAAATAAAAATTTTCTAAAAAATAGAATATTAAAAACATACAGATATAGTGAAAAGAACGGCCATCCAATGTGCATAGCAACAATGGCCACAGTCGCCAAAGTGTGTAAAGAACAAAGATGCACTTCAGCAGACGAAAGGATAAGGAAGATGTGGTCCATGTACACTATGGAGTATTATGCCTCCATCAGAAAGGATGAATACCCAACTTTTGTAGCAACATGGACGGGACTGGAAGAGATCATGCTGAGTGAAATAAGTCAAGCAGAGAGAGTCAATTATCATATGGTTTTGCTTATTTGTGGAGCATAAGGTATAACACGGAGAACATGGGGGACTGGAGAGGATAAGGGAGTTGGGGGAAATTGGAGGGCGAGGTGAATCATGAGAAACTGTGGACTCTGAAAAACAATCTGAGGGTTTTGAAGTGGCGTGGGGTGGGAGATTTTGTGATCCTGGTGGGTGGGTATTATAGAGGCACATATTCCATGGAACACTTAGTGTGGTACATAAACAATGAATTTGGGTACTCTGAAAAGAAATTCTAAAAAAATAAATAGAATTATTGATGATGAACATTTTTTCATGTGTCTGATAGTCAATTGTTTGTCTTCATTGGAGAAGTGTCTGTTCATATCTTCTGTCCATTTTATTAATATGATTATCTGTTTTGTGTGTGTTGAGTTTGAGAAGTTCTTTATAGACCCTGGATATCAACCTTTTGTCTGTACTGTCTTTTGCAAATATCTTCGCCCATTCCGTGGGTTGCCTCTTTGTTTTGTTGACTATCTCCTTTGCTGTGCAGAAGCTTTTGATCTTGATGAAGTCCCAAAAGTTCATTTTTGCTTTTGTGTCCTTTGCCTTTGGAGACATATCTTGAAAGAAGTTGCTGTGGCTGATATCAAAGAGTTTACTGCCTATGTTCTCCTCTAGGATTCTGATGGATTCCTGTCTCAAGTTGAGGTCTTTTATCCATTTCGAGTTTATCTTTGTGTACGGTGTAAGAGAATGGTCGAGTTTCATTCTTCTACATATAGCTGTCCAATTTTCCCACCACCATTTATTGAAGAGACTGTCTTTTTTCCACTGTATATTTTTTCCTGCTTTGCCGAAGATTATTTGACCATAGTGTTGAGGGTCCATATCTGGGCTCTCTACCCTGTTCCATTGGTCTATGTGTCTGTTTTGATGCCAGTACCATGCTGTCTTGGTGATCACAGCTTTGTATTAAAGCTTGAAATCACGTCCTGAGATACCACCAGTATTATTTTTGTTTTTCTACATTTCCTTAGTGATTCGGGGTCTCTTCTGATTCCATACAAATTTTAGGATTATTTGCTCCAGGTCTTTGAAAAATGCCGGTGGAATTTTGATCGGAATGGCATTAAAAGTATAGATTGCTCTAGGTAGTATAGACATTTTAACATAGTTATTAAAAAAAATGAATACTAAAGGAGAACATATGCAGTAACCTCCTCAACATTGGCCAGAACAACTTCTTTCAAGATATGCCTCTGAAGACAAAGGAAACAGAAGCAAAAATGAATTTTTGGAACTTCATCAAGATCAAAATCTTCTGCACAGCAAAGGAAACAGTCAATGAAACAAAGAGGCAACCCAGAGAACACAAGAAGATATTCACAAGTGACAATACAGACAAAAGGCTGATAACCAAGATCTATAAATAGATCTTGGTTATACATCATACACAAAAAGAGCGATAATCATGTCAAAAAATGGGCAGAAGACATGAACACAGACACTTCTCAAATGAAGACATACAAATGGCTATCAGACACATGAAAAATATTCATCATCACTAGCCATAAGGGAGATTTAAATCAAAACCATATTGTGATACCACCTTACACGAGTTAGGATGGCCAAAATTAACAACACAGTAAACAACAAGTGTTTGAGAAGATGTGGAGAAAGGGAAACCCTCTTACACTGTTGGTGGAAATGCAAGTTGGTGCAGCCACTTTGGAAAACATTGTGGAAATACCTTAAGAAATTTAAATTAGCTTCACAGCCCACAACTCTTGGGGCTAATAACATATTTTATGTTAATAAGAAACAGAAATTAAAAATAGAGCTTCTCTATGACCCTGCAATTACACTACTGGGTATTTACCCCAAATATACATTTCTAGTGAAGATAAGGGCCATCTGTGCCCCACTGTTCATGGCAGCAATGGCCACAGTCGCCAAACTGTGGAAAGAACCGAGATGCCCTTCAACAGAGGAATTGATAAGGAAGATGTGGTCCATATACACTATGGAGTATATGGGTCCATCAGGAAGGATGAATACCCAACTTTTGTATCAATATGGATGGGACTGGAAGAGATTATCTGAGTGAAATAAGTCAAGCAGAGAGAGTCAGTTATTATATGGTTTCTCATATTTGTGGAGTATAAGAAATAACACAGAGAGAGTGCCTGGGTGGATCCGTCATTAAGCATCTGCCTTCAGCTCAGGTCATGATCCAAGGGTCCTGGGATCCAGCCCCGCATCAGGCTCCCTGCTCAGCTGGAAGCCTGCTTCTCCCTCTCCCACTCTCTCTGCTTCTGTTCCCTCTCTCGTTGTGTCTCTCTCTGCCAAATAAATCAATAAAAATCATTTAAAAAAAAGAAATAACATAAAGGGCATGGGGAGCTATAGAGGAGAAAGAAGTTGGGAGAAATTGGAGGGGAGACAAACCATGAGATACTGTGGACTCGCAGGAACTAACCGAGGGGTTTGGAGGGGAGACGGGTGGGAGGTTGGGTGAGCCTGGTGGTGGGTATTGTGGAGAGCACGTATTGCATGGCCCACGGGGTGTGATGTAGAAACAATGAATTCTGAACACTGAAAACACATTTAAATAAATAAATAAATATTTTTAAGAATAGAAAGAAAGAAAGCAAACAGGCGACTAAGCCACCTGGAGTCACCACACTCCAATTTCAAGCTAGATTACAAAGCTGTTGTCATCAAAACAGTATGGTGCTGGCATAAAAACAGACACAGGACAATAGAACACAAAAGAAAGCTTGGAAACTGATAGTCCTAGTACTTTTGCAAAGTTTATTCATTAATATATTAAACAACCTGAGGGTTTTGAAGGGGCGGGGGGTGGGAAGTTGGGGGAGCCAGGTGGTGGGTATTATGGAGGGCAGGCTTTGCATGGAGCACTGGGTGTGGTGTAAAACTATGAATTCTGTTAATCTGAAAAGAAATGAAATAAAATAAAATTTTAAAAAGGTATATTTAAACTTGGCTCTGATAGAATACTTAACTCTGTATGGGCATATTATTATATCATTGATGTCCTGTTCCCAAGTTTCCAACCAATAAATGCATTCTTTAAAGATTTTATTTATTTATTTGACATACAGAGATCACAAGCAGTCTGAGAGGCAGGCAGAGAGAGGGGGCTGGTAAAGCAGCCTCCCAGCCCAACAGAAAGCCCGATGGTGGGCTCAATCCCAGGAATCCAGGATCATGACCTGAGCCAAAGGCAGAGGCTTTAACCCACTGAGACACCCAGGCACCCAATAAATGCATTTTTTAAACAAACAAAAAAGAATACTGCATATTGTCAAAGTGCTCTCTAAACAAAGTGATCCACAAACAAGGCAATCTTTGTTTTTAACTTGTAAAGAATTAAACCTACATCTGGAGTTAACTATATACTCAGAGGACATGCAAATAGGGTCTGCCCTCCACTGAATAAAACAGATCAGCCCGGACCATGCAGCTGGGAGAGGAGCCCCAGCCCTGGGATTTCCATGTGTCCACATTCACTGATCAGGACACAACACGGAGAACTAACCATGGAGTTTGTGCTTGGCTGGGTTTTCCTTGTTGCTCTTTTGAAAGGTAATTTCTGGAGAACAAGAGACATTGAGGATGTGAGTGGATATGAGTGAGAGAAACCACGAGTGTGTGACAGTTTCCTGACTGGCATGTCTTGTGTCTGCAGGTGTCCAGTGTGAGGTGCAGCTGGTGAATCCTGGGGGGGGGGTCCCTGAGAATCTCCCGTGCAGCCTCTGGATTCACCTTCAGTAGCTATGAAATGAACTGGGTCCGCCAGGCTCCAGGGAAGGGGATGCAGTGCGTTACAGGTATTAGCAGTGGTGGAAGTAGCACATTCTACACAGACTTTGTGAAGGGCCGATTCACCATCTCCAGAGACAACGGCAAGAACACGCTGTATCTGCAGATGAACAGCCTGAGACCCGAGGACACGGCCGTGTATTACTGTGCGAGACACACAGTGAGGGGACATCAGAGTGAGCCCAGACACAAATCACAAATTACAAGGGAATGAGACCAGAAGAGGGTGCACACTTCTCACCAGTTCTGTCTTTAATCTCAGGAGCAGGTGCAGATGGAGTCTATGGCATATTTCCTGTCAGGGTCTGGGGTTTCCTCTCCATATAGCAGTTTCGCCAAGGGAGCCTCCTTGACATTATTTTGTGCTTACCTATTCACTCCCTGACTTATAAACTAAGCTGTAACAGGAAGACAAATATACTAACATGCAAAAGAGAGAGAGAGAGAGAGAGAGAGAGAGAGAGAGAGTTACGTTAGTTTCCTCTTGTCCTTAAATACCAATAAATTACAAATATCCTGATGCAGGTCAACAAAACCTTCATAAGAATCTCATGGCACTCACTGTGGATCACAAGAACCTCCAGCGGAGCCAGAAGATATCACACACACACACACACACACACACACACACGAGTATAAAACCTCCACTGAAAAAATTAAAGAAAGGAGTAGAAAACCATTATGACCATCCTGTAATTTCTCTGCAGCAAAGGTAGTCCTAAGACAGAAACAGACAGCATACAGTAGCATCTCAAGATGCAAGAAAAATCTCAAATAAACAACCTATTACAGCTGAAGTTGCTAGAAAAGGGCCACAGCTGAATCCTATATATAGCAGAAGGAAGGAAATAGCAAGATTAGAGCAGAAAGAGATTATATAGAAACTAAGAAACACAGAACAGATCAAAGAAACCAGGCTCTGCATATGTTTTCTTCTAATTCAATTAGCCAAGGTATAGTACATCATTGACTTTTGATATAATATTCAATGCTCCATCTGTTCAGTATAAAACCCTGTGCTCATCACGTCATGTGATACTTTGGGAAAAAAAAAACACAATACACATCTCAGAACCTCTACCTAAATTTACCAAAATTAAAGAGAAAGGGCCCAAGTAAATAACAAAGAAGTCTATCTGGTCCAGTGTGACATTCAAAGCCCTTATTTTCTTGGTGCATGAACAATGAATTCTGAAACACTGAAAAGAACTTTTTTAAAAATGTGGGGAAAAGTCTGTATTCCTTTTTAATGTTCACTTAGACAACATATAGTACATCATTAGTTTTTGAGGTAGTGTTCAAAGTTTCATTAGTTGTGTATAAAACCCAGTGCTAATCACATCACCTGCCCTCCTTAATACCCATCACCTGGCTACCCTATACCCAACCACCCTCGCTTCTGTAATCCTTGTTTGTTTCCCAGAATCCAGAGTCTCTAATGGTTTGTCTCCCTCCCTAATTTTTTTTTTTATTTTTCAGTGTTCCAAGATATACTGTTTATGCACCACATCCAGTGCTCCACACAATACGTGCCCTCCTTAATACTCACCACCAGGCTCACACATCCCCCCACCCCCTCTACTCCAAAACCCTGTTTGTTTCTCAGAGTCCACAGTCTCTCGTGCTTCATATCCCCCTCCAATTTACCGCAATTCAGTTTTCCTTTAATCTCCTAATGTCCTCTGTGTTATTCCTTATGCTCCACAAGTAAGTAAAACCATATGATAATTGACTTTCTCTGTGGTCCTCCTCACTATTCCTTATGTTCCACATAGAATTGAAATCATAGCATAATTATCTTTCTCTGATTGACTTATTCTACTTGACATAACACCCTTCAGTTCCATCCAATCGATGAAATGGTAGGTATTCATCCTTTCTGATGGCAGAGTAATATTCCACTGTATGTTTGGACCACATCTTCTTTATCCATTCATATGTGGAAGGACGTCTCAGCTCCTTCCACAGTTTCACTATAGTGGACATTAATCCTATGAATATTGGGGTTCATGTTCCCCTTTTTAACTACATCTGTATCTTTGAGGTAAATACCCAGTAGTGCTATTGCTGAGTCATAGAGTAGTTCTATTTTTAACTTTTTGAGGAATCTAGACACTGTTTTCCAAGGTGGCTGTATCAACTTGCATTCCCACCAACAGAGTAAGAGGGTTCCCATTTCTCCACATCCTCTCCAACATTTGTTCTTCCCTGTCTTGTTAATCTTAGTCTTTCTAACTCATGAAAGGTAATAACTTATTGTGGTTTTGATTTATATTTCCAGGGTGACAAGAGATGTGGAGCATTTTTTCATGTGTCTGTTGGCCACTTGTATGTCTCTCTGGAGAAGTGTCAATTCATGCCTTGTGCCCATTTTTTGACTGCATTACTTGTGTTTGGGGGGTTCAGTCTGGTAAGTTCTTTATAGATCTTGGATATCAAACATTTCTCTGTAGTGTCATTTGCAAATATCGTTTCCCATTCCATAGGTTGCCTTTTAGTTTTGTTGACTGTTTCCTTTGCATTGCAGAAGATTTGAATCTTGGTGAAGTCCCAAAATTCCTTTCTGTTTGTGTTTTCCTTGCTTTTGGAGACCCATCTTGCAAGAAGTTGTTGCAGTTGAGGATCTAAGAGGTTACTGCCTGTGTTCTCCTCTCAGATGTTGATGCAATCCTTTGATTAATGGGTCTCTGAACTAACCAGGGAACACACCCTAGTATCCAGCGAGAGTTGTCATTGACAATGTCCACATCACAGACACCTGTTACCCTCACATGCCAGTTGTTTTGTTCCTGGGGATGAGGACACCTGAGCAACACACCTGCACCCACATAAATATAAACACTCCTGTTTATTTCCTTCCCTCTGAGCAGTGATGTCAGCTGGTCTCTATCCAGGTCCACACATACCCTGGAGACGAGGTGGACACTCACCTCTGTCTGTGCAGATTAGGGACCCAGAGAACAAATTGTGAAAATCCATTAAATATTCTATGTAAACATTGTGATAGTTTATTTGTCATCAGGGATCTGCATTCACAATATGCTAAGATGCTGGTTCTTAGCCCCTGTGAGTACTTGTCACTCCTGAGAGTTTAAGTTTATAGTTTGTCTCATGACCACAATTAGAAGGTATATTGACACGAATTTGAGGATATGAAGTTTGTTCTACTTATTTCTTTAGCTCTTGTAACTCCAATTTGAGTAGTGAGTTTATTGAAATACAGAAACACTACATCAAAACTAATGATGTCTGTATGGTAACTAAAATAAATAGATCAATAAATAAATAAATACATAAAGGAAAATAAAATACAGAAACATAGGAACAATCCCAAGCCCAATCATTCGCTTAAAATTGGACATATTGTGCTCTACGTCACCTTTGGAAAGCTCCCCATCAGAAAAACCATAAATATGGGGGTATTGTCAAGTATTTGTCTCAGCAACAGAAGCCAAGAAATACAGATATATTTCATACAATTACAAAATTATATATTCTAGAAAATTAAAGCTAGAGTGAGGTAACATGAAGATCAATAGTAATGTGAGGACAGATTGAAGAAGAAATGAGGAAGGAAGAATTGCAAATACAGGAAATTTTGTGGAAAATGGATTTTCTTGTACAGGATACTGTTGATTTTGACACCTGTGTTTCTCATCTCACACTCTCTGTGTGCAGTTCATCCTGTGTCAAGCACACTCATCAAAACTATTACAAATACCCCCATAGATGACTTGGGATGAACACAGTGATAGTGAAACCATAGAGACTTAAAAGAACACCTGCATGCACCCTGATTCTGTATTTCAGATAAATTCTGGGGGGGGGGGCAAGATGGCAGGGAACTAGGAGGAGGCGCCTTTTCAACCTCTACCCTAAAGTGAGCTGATTACCTACCAAAGAACTCCGATCACCCATGAAATCAGCTTGAGATCAGAATTATACACATCTGGATCTCTACAGGGGCAGAAGACACAAGTGGGCATGTAAAGCGGAGTGGGAACGTCGGACTGGTATCAGAACATAAACAAAAGGGGGAGGGAGCCACCAGAAGTAACCCATTGGAAAGTAATACCCCAATACGAGAGTACCCTGCATGGGGACCAGCATTAACTTGAAGTCTTGTAGAAAGCACTCAAAAAAAGAACAAAGGATCGCGGGGTGAAATTGTGGGAATTGGAAAGGTTAGGGACAGGGGCTTAAGTCCCCCACCAAGGACAGACACTCCTGGCACTGAGCCAGAGAGAGTGCAGGCGGAGAAACCAGGTCTTGGTCCCTGAGCCGGGAGGAGACCTCCTAAGGGCGCTTGGCATGCTGGAGGGGCTGGGTCCCTCACGCGGCAGAAACAGCTTTTTTGCAGCCCCCACTCGTAGGATGTGCTATAGAGCATCTCTCACCTGAGAGAGGTGTGCAGATGTTCCAGCCAGGCGCTCTAGGACCCAGAAAGTCTGAGCGCTCCCAGCCCTGGCCAGCGTGAAAATCTCAGTGTGAGATCACTGCTGGGAACCTCCCTGGCAGTCTGGAGCTGCCCAGACAGCTGCTGCTGTTGTGGTTTTGGGTACAAGTAGGAATTCCTGTGTCCCCAGAGACCTCGGCTGGGAACCTGTTCTGCCAGCAGCCAGGGGGGAGCTTGTGTGCTCTGCAGCACCCAGAGGGGGACAGACTGGGGCTTCTCTCTGGGAGGGAGGTCTGAGTGCAGTTTGCTTTCCTCTAAACCTCCAAGAACCATCAGGAGCTGCCAAGAGGAGAGAAAACAAATGAACAGACATAAAAAGCTCCAGAGAACAAAAGCCTGAAGGGCCAGTTTCCTCAGAGCCCACCCCCTTGAGTGGGCGGGAGGACTTAACTCATGAAACACTGCCTGAAAACCCATACGGCAGGCCCCTCCCCCAGAGTGCCAACCGGAGGAAAAAAAAAAAAAACAAAAACAAAACCAAGAAGAGAACAATCACTACTACTTCATAGATACAACGTTTAATTTTTAATTCGTTCCCACTATTCTGGTTCATTTTTTATATTTTTTTAAATTTATTTAATTTTTTATATAGATTTTTCAGCCCATTTACCATCACAGCGAGATGTCCAGTACATCAAATTCCATAATAACCTTTTAACCTGAACTTTTTGATACATATACCCATGTTTTTCTTTTGCTTTTCTAATTTTTAAATTTTTTTTAAATTTTAGTTTAGAACGTTATTTTCTTTATTTTTATTTGCTAATATTCATATAGAGTTAAACTTCAAAATAATCCCCTTTCCCAAATCTATGCTAACCCTATAGGTAAACCAACTTTTAATCCCCTGTTATCTTAGGAAAGTTGTGTCCTTTAAAAAAGTATCAAGATACATCCAGGAAGAATCAGAATAACCTGCCTCGCCCACACTGAGAATTTACAACCACTCTCCCATCTTTTTGTTCCGCCAGTATTTCTGTATATTTGTGTTTGTCCTGGTAGTATAAAAATCTTATAATTGGGGTTCTTTTTTGGTTTGTTTGTCTGTTTGTTTGTTTCTTTGTTTTGCTTCTACATATAATGAATATATTCTTTTCTTCTCTTGTCATATACTTTTATCAGTCTTTTTTGTTTGTCTATTTTTGTTTGTATACTTCACAAACCTTACCTTGGAGCACATTTGGGCTGAGACTTTTCTTTTATCCTTCTTTCTTTTTCCTGTCTCTCTCTCTCTCTCTCCCTCTCTCTCTCTCTCTCTTTTTCTTCTTTCTCTCTTTCTTTTTTTCTTTCATTTGGGTGGGGACTCTTGATTGCTCAGAAGCATTCCAGGGTGCACCTTCACTGCATCAAGGTCGATACATCCAGCTACAACCGTTCAGCCATCTCTCACCAAAATGACTAGGAGGAGGAATGCCCAGCAGAAGAAAAATTCAGAGGATGGGCCCTCTGCAACCGAGCTAATGGCTACCAACATAGACATTATGTCGGAAAGGGAATTCAGGCTAACAATTACCCAGGCAATAGCTAGGTTGGAGAAAGCCATGGATGACCAAACGGAATTGATTAGGGCAGAACTGAAAGCTACCAGGGATGATGTTCACAATGTTAGGGTAGAACTGAAAGCCCCCAGGGTTGATGTTCTCAAGGCTCTCAATGAGTTCCAATTCAATCTAAATTCTATAAAAGCTAGGGTAACTGAGACAGAAGATAGAATTAGTGATCTGGAGGACAAACAGACAGAGAGAAAGGATCAGGAGGAAGCCGGGAACAAACAGCTTAGAAGCAACGAAAACAGAATCAGGGAAATAAATGATGCCCTGAAACATTCCAAAGTCAGAATTATAGGAAACCCTGAAGGGGAGGAGAAAGAAATAATCCTAGAAGATATAGTGGAACATGTTCTTCATGAAAATTTTCCGAATCTCGCAAATGGATACAGCATTCATGTACTAGAGGCAGAACGGTCCCTCCCCAAGATTGAATATTCTCGAAATACCTCGAGACACCTGATGGTAAGAATGAGGAATTATAATTCTAGAGAAACTCTCTTGAAGGCAGCTAGGACAAAGAAGCTCCATACTACAGAGGAAAGCCCATCAGAATAACGTCAGACCTGTCCACAAAAATCTGGCAAGCCAGAAAGGGCTGGCAAGATATATTCCTGGCATTAAATGAGAAAAACCTGCAGCCAAGAATACTTTATCCAGCAAGACTGTCATTCAAAATGGATGGAGAGATAAAGAGTTTCCAAGATCGGCAAGGCTTAAAAGTGTATGCGACCACCAAGACGACACTGCAGGAAATATTAAGGGCGGTTCTATAAAAGAGGAAAAATCCTAAGAATATCATTAAACAGAAATATATAGACAATCTACAGAAAGAAAGACTTCAAAGGTAACACGATGTCAATAAAAACGTATCTCTCAATAATCACTCTCAATGTGAATGGCCTAAATGCACCCATAAAATGACATAGGGTTGCAGATTGGATAAAATGACAGGACCCATCCATATGTTGTCTACAGGAGACCCATTTCGAACTTAATGATACACCCATATTGAAAGTGAAGGGATGAAGAAATATCTCTCATGCCAGTGGGCCACAAAAGAAGGCCGGGGTAGTGATTCTCATATCAGATAAATTAGATTTTAAACTAAAGACTGTAGTCAGAGATACAGAAGGACACTACATCATCCTTAAAGGGACTATCCACCAAGATGATCAAACAATTATAAATATCTATGCCACTAATATGGTAGCAGCCAATTACATAAGAAAACTATTAATCAAGATAAAGAGTTGGGGCGCCTGGGTGGCTCAGTGGGTTAAGCCTCTGCCTTTGGCTCAGGTCATGATCCCAGGGTCCTGGGATCGAGCCCCGCATTGGGCTCTCTGCTCAGCAGGGAGCCTGCTTCCCCCCCTCTCTCTCTGTCTGACTCTCTGCCTACTTGTAATCTCCATCTGTTAAATAAAAAATCTTTAAAAAAAAGATAGTCAAATTGATATGAATACATTGATAGTAGGAGATCTTAACACGCCTCTCTCAGTAATAGACAGATCATCAATGCAGAAAATCAATAAAGAGACAAAAGCATTGAATGACACTTTGGACAAGATGGACCTCATAGATATATACAGAACATTCCACCCTAAAACAACAGAATACTCATTCTTCTCAAGTGCACATGGATCAACCAGGAGATCAAAGAAGAACTTAAACAATTCATGGAAACCAATGAGAATGAAGACACTTTGGTCCAAAACCTATGGGACAGCAAAGGCAGTCCTAAGGAGGAAATACATAGACATTCAAGCCTCCCTCAAAAAAATTGAAAAATCCAGAATACAACAGCTGTCTCTACACCTTAAAGAAATGGAGAATCTACAACAAACTAAACCAACTTCACACACACGAAGGAAAATAATCAAGATTAGAGGAGAGATCAATGAGGTAGAAACATTGATACAGTAGAATGTATCAATGAAATTAGAAGCTGGTTTTTTGAAAGAATCAAGAAGATCGATAAACTATTGGCCACACTAATCCAAAAGAAAAGAGAGAAAGCTCAAATTAATAAAATGATGAATGAAAAGGGAGAGATCACAACTAACACCAAGGAGGTAGAAACAATCATCAGAAGCTATTATCAGTTATATGCCAATAAGTTAAGCAACCTAGATGGAATGGATGCATTCCTGGAAAATATAAACTCCCAAAATTGAGCCAGGAAGAAATTGACAACCTGAATAGACCAATATCTAGTAACGAGATTGAGGCAATGATCAAAAGCCTCCAAAATACAAGAGCCCAGGACCTTACAGATTCCCTGGGGAATTCTACCAAACTTTTTTTTTTTTTTAACTTCTTAAGTTATTTTTTTTTATTTCTTTTCAGCATAACAGAATTAATAGTTTTACACCACACCCAGTGCTCCATGCGATGTGTGCCCTCCATAATACCCACGACCAGGCTCCCCCAACCTCCCACGCCCCGTCCCTTCAAAACCCTCAGGTTATTTTTCAGAGTCCA
>PISX010033343.1:0-15202 GCA_004024625.1 Mellivora capensis | reverse complement strand
CAAAAATGAACTATTGGAACTTCATCGAGATCAAAAGCTTTTGCACAGCAAAGGAAACCGTCAACAAAACCAAAGACAACTGACAGAATGGGAGAAGATATTTGCAAGTGACATTATCAGATAAAGGGCTAGTATCCAAAATCTATAAAGAACTTATCAAACTCAACACCCAAAGAACAAATAATCCAATCAAGAAATGAGCAGAGGACATGAACAGACATTTCTGCAAAGAAGACATCCAGATGGCCAACAGACACACGAAAAAGTGCTCCACATCACACGGCATCAGGGAAATACAATCAAAACCACAGGGAGATACCACCTCACACCAGTCAGAATGGCTAAAATTAACAAGTCAGGAAACGACAGATGTTGGTGAGGATGCAGGGAAATGAGAACCCTCCTACACTGCTGGTGGGAATGCAAGCTGGTGCAGCCACTCTGCAAAACAGCACGGAGGTTCCTCAAAAAGTTGAAAATAGAGCTACCCTACGACCCAACAATTGCACTACTGGGTATTTACCCTAATGATACAAGTGTAGTGATCCAAGGGGGCACGTGTACCCGAATGTTTATAGCAGCAATGTCCACAACAGCCAAACTATGCAAAGAACCTAGATGTCCATCAACAGATGAATGGATAAAGATGTGGTATATATACACAATGGAATACTATGCAGCCATGAAAAGAAATGAAATCTTGCCATTTTCAATGATGTGGATGGAACTAGAGGGTATTGGCTGAGCAAAATAAGCCAATAAGAGAAAGATAATTATCCTATGATCCTATGATCTCTCTGATATGAGGAATTTGAGAGGCAGAGTGAGGGGTTTGAGGGGGTAGGGAAGGAAAAAATGAAACAAGATGGTATTGGGAGGGAGACAAACCAGAAGAGACTCTTATAAAACAGACTGAACATTGCTGGGGGGTGGTGGAGAGGGTGGTTGTGTTATGGACATTGGGGAGGGTATGTGATACGGTGAGTGCTATGAAGTGTGTAAACCTGACGATTCACAGACCTGTACCCCTGGGGCAAATAATACATTTTATGTTAATAAATATAATTTAAAAAAATAATGCAGAATGAGTGTTTTAATTGCATGGGAAGAGCAGTTAACCAAATTCTTTATACACTACATGGTCTCTATTGTGTAAAAATCAATGTCCATTAAAAAGACTGGAAAGAAATGTGCCTAAACTTAAGTGTGACTGAGCAGTAATTTTTCTACATCCACAGTCTTCTTTACATGCAAATTTTTACACTGTGATCTTACTTCATTTGTAGTAAGAAAAATATTCAATAGTGGTTTTAGTACAATATTCTAAGTACACTAATAGAACTATTTATAAAAAGGTTTAATATTGGTATCAAAGAATATAATTTCTTTTGGGAAGTTCAAATTAAGTTCTGGGAAGCCAGATGTTTCAAATATAGCCTAATATAATACAGCAATAGTTTATCAGAAAGAGGACATGTACTTTCAACTGCCAGAAAGTAAGACCAAGCATTTACCACTAGGGGAATTTAAACAGTTCCATATGACTAGAATAAAGGCTGCAAAAATGGCAAGAAAAGCAGGAGGAATAATGTTTACATGCACGTGTTGGGTCCAGATGGTATATGAAGGAGTCCAGAGTTTTTAGAATGAAGAAAATCTAAACCTAGCCAGGTTAGATAACTTGTTTCAATGTTTAATTTCAATACTAAGTAACTCTTAACCCACAACAATCATATTTGGATACTTTCTTTCAAATACTTATTACACCTAAGTAATTTTTCTCCTTTAAACTAAACTGGAGGGGCAGCTGGGTGGCACAGTCAGTTAAGCAGCAAACTCTTGGTTTCTGCTCAGGTGATGATCTCAGGGTTTCAAGATCAAGCCCCATCTCGGGCTCTGCACTCAACATGGAGTCTGCTTCAGATTCTCTTTTCTTAATTCTGGCAGGGTAGAAGTGCAAATCCACTCCTTAAGAAACTCCTTGAGTTTAATACTCAAAGGCAAACAATTTGAGAATTGTTTCTTCATTCAAACAAGCTGATCCTAAGTTAAGAACAGTGAGGATCTATTTGCCTAAACCCACTCTTATCACCCCCACCCCTTGGTTAGTTGGTATAGAAATTCTTCAAGGACAGGGATGGTTATGAAAGTCAACAGCTTCACTGCTGGAAGGGGCTAACTTGAAGCAATGGGTAAAAAACCCACACAGAGCATTATCAGTAAAAGTAGAAAACAAACAGAAAATCAGCAGCTATGCTAGCCTGAGGTTGCTTTATAGTTGGGCTGAGCTACATGCAGACTGGAAAATTAGCAAAAAATTTAACCAGAAAAGTCCTGAAAAAGAGAAAGGCATACAGGGGCTACATAAGGTCTCCACATAGCCTTGAATGATCTGGAGACTAAGTGAACATGCACAGGAGCTCCAAGAGGGTCTGGTGAAAAGTATATGGTTAGGGAGACTGGAAAACTGCCCAAGTTTTTAAAGCACTCCCTAATCAACACACATGTACTTGTAGAGGGTAGAAGCCTATCTGGCCTGGGATATTTGAGTAGAACCTGTGCTATCAATGACCACTACACTATGCAGAGGATACAAGCCTAAAAAATAAAAATGACAATACCATACAAGCTGCAAAGAAGGCAGATCCCACAGATTAAGCCCTAGCAAATTACTAAAAAACCACCACCACCATCCTACTTTGGGGAGAAACCCCAAATGAGAGTTTCCACAATGTATTATCAAAAATACATTGGGTGACTTTTAACAAAATAATTATGAGACATACAAACAAAAACAGGAAAGTGTGGTCCATACCCAATAAAAACAGTAGTAAATAAAAAATGACTCTGAGTAAGCTCAAATGTTGGATTTAACAAAGACTTCAAATTAACTATTATAAAAATGTTCCAAGGATTAAAAGGAAACACATTTAGAGAAGTAAAGGTGCTCGCTTCGGCAGCACATATACTAGAGAAGTAAAGGAAAATATGATGACAGTGATTCAACAAGTAAGGTAATCTCAACAGTAAAATACTATAAAAAAGAACCATATAGAAATTCGAGGGTTGATATTTTCTAGATGTACCTGTCTTTGATAGCAGTGTAACTATATTTTTATATTGTCATTTTAAAAATATTCAAGAATGCTCATAACACTCTGAGTTACAGAATGTTCAGTAAGTCACTATGCTTTGTAAGCTTTGTAGTAACCTTTGAAAAAAGGTAAAAAAAGATGCCTTAATCCTTTCCTACTGAACTAATCAAATGTATTCAATTAGTTTTCAAATGAAACTGCTTATAACTAATTAGAGAGTATTGTCAACAATGTAAAATCAAAGTAGCCAGAGGTAACACTATGTTTGATATCTATAAAATTAAATTAAGAAGCTAATACATTTTATTTTCATGGTTAGCCTTCAGTGTCTATCAAGAATGTTTCTAGAATTATTCAAGTGTAGCATTTTCAAGAGATTAATAAAGTATTACTTGATACTACAAATCAATTCTGGTACTAAGGTATATAAATAATTTTAATACTACTATTCATTAGATTATAATACTTATGTGCTTATATGTATAATATAGAACAAAATACTATTCACCCATAAAAAAGAATGAAATCCTGCCATTTTTAATAACATGGACAGATCTTCAGGCCATTATGCTAAGTGAATTAAGTCAGAGAAAGACAATCTAAGACAAATACTTATATATGGAATCTAAGAGAAACTAAACTCATGGAAACAGAGATGTGACTGTGGTTACCAGAGAGGGTGATAAGGGCTGGAGTAGCGAAATTGGGTGAAAGATACAAACTTCCAGTTATATGTAAGTTAAAGGGATGAACGGTATACCATGACGACTATAGTTAACACTACACTGTATATTTCAAAGTTGCTAAAAGAATGGATCTTAAAAAAGTTATCACAAGAAAAAAATTATAACTGTGAGGTGATAGATAGTAACCAAACTTGTAATCATTTTACAATATTTACATATATCAAATCACATTTGTATACTTTAAACTTACACAATGTTTTATCTCAATAAAATGAAAATATCCAATTACTTACTAAATGAGTAAAATTTGTGCCTATGATTACATATATTACTATTAGGTAGATTTTCCTATTAACAATAAAACTATGGCAATTGGCTCTATTAATAATCTTCCATTATTCCTTGTGATTTTTTAATTAGTGGATACCAACTGTAATTAAACAGTTTAAAATGGATTTTGTTATTTTGATTCTTTGCATTCCCATAAGAGTAATTACATTTAAGAAACTATTCTTTCTCATTTTTCCTGAATACAATCTATTAAAGAACCACTAGTTTTCCAGATATCCCTTAAAATTTTATGCTAGTTTCCTACCTAGTAATATTACAAATATGTATTTTTCAGCCTAATCTATTATCAGGGGAGTAAGCAAACAGGCCACTACTTATGGTAAATCATTACACTATTTTGCATTATTTATACAGCTATCCAAGATGACGTTAATAACTGGAGTAGAAAAAGTATACTTACTCAGTTATAAATTCAGGATTTGTAAAGCTGAGGTTGGTTAAATGACCTTCAAGTTTAGAAGACTCGTGTGTATTTAAGGCTGGAGTGGTCTTAGTGGCGAGTACAGCTCTTTTTTCATCTTTTTCAAGTGCTTTTCTCTTCCCACCATTTTGGAAATATTCTCTGCATACACTACAAGGCAAAATGAAATTATATTTTAAAAACACTAAATATAAATATTAAACAAAGTGGGAAAACATTAACCTTTATTAATCAAAATGAGAAACTTTCAATTACAAATTCTTACTTTGAAAATGTCACATAGAGGGGCACCTGGGTGGCTCAGTGGGTTAAAGCCTTTGCCTTTGGCTTAGGTCATGATCCCAGGGTCCTGGGATCGAGCCCCACATCAGCCCCACATGGGGCGCTCTGCTCGGTAGGGAGCCTGCTTCCCTCTCTCTCTCTGCCTCCCTCTCTGCCTACTTATGATCTCTGTGTCAAATAAATAAATTAAAAAAAAAGAAAGAAAGAAAATGTCACATAGAGGTTAAGTTTGAGCACCGGTAGCACTTTTAACTACCATACAACAAAGCATAATCATAGATTATATTTAATAAATAAAGAGTATGTTGGAGTGCCTGGGTGGCACAGCTGGTTCATGTCTGATTTGGTTTCAACTCAGGTGGTGATCTCAGGGTTGTGAGACTGGCCCTGTGTCAGGCTCCGTGCTCAGCAGAGTCTGCTTTGGATTCTCTCCTTCTGTCTCTCCCACTTGTGTGCTCTCTCTCTCATTAAACAAACAAACAAACAAAAAGTATGTTTTCAAGGGTACTGATGTGCCTGTATGTTTTGCTGAACTGTATTCTTAACTGAAACATAAGTTCCTCCAGAAAAGCTTAGATAACTCTGCTATTCAGTGAGAGCATACAAAAAGAACAGTCATTACAGTTAATTCTGAGCCAGCTTTGCTGGTGACAGAGAGATATCCTAATAGTTGTTTCTTAGATCCCTGCTGGTTTATGAAAACAAAGTCAGGATGTCAACATATTAAGAATCATTAATCTTATTTGCTGTGAGAGAAGGGAACAAAAATCTAGTTCAGGTAAACATGGTACTGTCATTACAGGTAAACATTCAGAGAACAAAAGTTTGAATGTAAGAGTGGTTTCTGTAACACCTGGAAATTATTCTTATCCATCAACAAGAGATATTCCTGCTTGTCCCAATTCTTTCATTATTAAAATGAAGTGGTTTTTTTTTTTAAAGATTTTATTTATTTATTTGACAGACAGAGATCACAAGTAGGCAGAGAGACAGAGAAAGAGAGGAGGAAGCAGGCTCCCCGCCGAGCAGAGAGCCGGTAAAATGAAGCGTTTTTGAAGGTGTATCATTTTAAGCTCATACAGTTTAGAACACATCAGGTTGCTATCCAGAATCAGAAACTGATGATTGATATAACCTTATAAACAATTTTCTTCATACCTAATACAATTTTAGAGTGAATATAGTAGGGTACCATGCCTGGGTATGTAATAGGACAACAAACATGAATCACAGAATCAACTCAAATATTTATTAGCTATTAAAGAAAGGAATCTTAAGGTAAAACAGACTAATCTAGCTCTGGCCCTTGAGTTCACACTGTGATAGGAGATACACATGTGAAAACAACTGATAAAATTATCAAAGCTACTTAAAATGTAGGAGAATGGAATCTTAAAAAAATTTTCTTTTTAGATCTTTAAAACACATTATTAGTACATAGAGATCATATTTGAACAAAGCCAGACTATTTTTCTCCACAGACACTGCTTGGTGAATTTCTAGAAATATATGGTAAGAGAAGAATTGAAGCACTAACTTAAAACTGGTTTCTGCAAGCAGAACTATGGTCTAATGCCCATCTCTCCTCACACTTAAAGGATGCTATTCATTCAACTTTAGTTTTCTTAGTAACTACTATTAAGACTTCTTAGAAAAAAAAAAGACTTCTTTAATTTTTCCTATGTAGACTTAGTTTTAATTCTTATATACAGGAGTTAAAACCCATTCATCATAAATCAAATATTTATTAAATATTAAGAACAGAGAGCTCCCATGTGCCAGGCACATCTGTGATGTGAAAACAAATTGAAGAAGTCACTGCTGTCCTCAAGGAGTTCAGACTAATGATGACAATTATACAACAATAAAGAAAACAAAATTGATAGATAAAATACAATTGGTAACCCAATTAGTAATATAAGCTGACTTTAAAAATATGAGTAGGAATAAATCAGGCAAGGAAGAATGTTAGTTTAGGGGTAAGTGCTTTCCTGGCTGAGAGAATAGCCATGAGTAAAAGCACAGAAAATAAAAAGCATCATGGATCCTGCAGAGACGGGACACCCATTCAAGGTACGTGAAATATAAAGTGCCGAGCAGAAAACGGATGGATGGACTCACAAGTAAAAATGCCCTAAGGCCAACACAAATATAGCAGGGAAAGGTAACTAGTTGATACTGGAGTAATAAGGAAGCCTCAGATCCGTCAAGACTCAAAGGCTAATTTAAAGATGTAGACTTTAGACATCTAATTTAATGACAGAAAGCAGTTTACAGATATCCTGGGGTGGGGCTAAAACTGCAAAAGTGCAGAATGGAGCTTTCTTTATAAAAGAAAAAGAAAAAAAAGACATTCCACATATGAGGGAAATCATATGGTGTTGTTTTTCTCTGACATATTTTGCTTAATAAAAGAACAAACTGAGAGTTGCTGGAGGGAAGGTGGGTAGAGGGATGGGCTAAATGGGTGACGGGTGGGGCACCTGGGTGGGCTCAGTTGGTTAAGGTGGTGGGCTCCTGCTCAATGGGGAGTCTGCTTTTCTCTTGCTGCCCCTCACCTCACTCATGCTTGCTCTCTCTCTAATAAATAAAATCTTAAAAAAAAAAAAAAAAGGGTACCGAGGTAATTCACTCCATTAAGCGGTTGACTCTTGATTTCTGCTCAGTCCTGGGATCAAGCCCAGTGCACCTGGAAGTTGGCTTCAGGATTCTCTCTCTGCTCCTCCCCCAGCTCACACACACATTCTCTCTCTCTTCCTCTCTCTCTCTCTCTCTCAAATAAATAAATCTTTATGGAGTGCTTGGGTGGCTCAGTTGGTTAAGCGTCTGCTATGGCTCAGGTCATGATCTTGGGGGTCCTGGGATTGAGCCCTGCATCAGGCTCTCTGCTCAGTGGGGAGTCAGCTTCTCCCTCTCCCTCTGTGTACTCACTCTCACTCTTGCTCTTTCTCAAGTAAACAAATAAAATCTTTAAACAATTTTTAAATAAATAAATCTCTAAAAAATGACTATAATCTAAATAAATAAATTAAATGGGTGATGGGTATTAAGGAGGGCATCTGTTGTGAGGAGCACAGGGCGTTAAATTTAAGTGATGAATCACTAAATTCTACTCCTGCAACTAATATTACACTATATGTTAACTAACTAGAATTTAAATAGACTTGAAACAAAAACAAAAGAGAGAGAGAGAGAGAAAGAAAGAGGAAGAGAGAAAGCGAGAGAATTTGCCTCAACTAAGTACAATGACACAATTTAAATTATTAGGAATGAAAGTCTTCTGATTTCTGCAACTGACTCTCAAACAGTTCAGCAGAGAATGAAGGGGAAAAGAGAGGGTAGGGAGAAAATAGAAAGAAGATAGAAAATAAGACTAAAGCAGAGAAACATTGTTTTCAGAAGCTGAAGGAAAGAAGGTGTGAGTCAAGGATTTTTATCTAGCTAAGCTGTGCACTTTGTAACAAAACTATAGAAAGACAGCTTTTGGCATGTAAGAACTCAGGGAACATCATAGTTGCAAGCTGTTCTTTTTTTTTATTTTTTTTATTTTTTTTTAAGATTTTATTTATTTATTTGACAGAGAAAGATCACAAGTAGGCAGAGAGGCAGGTAGAGAGAGAGAGGAGGAAGCAGGCTCCCCGCTGAGCAGAGAGTCCCATGCAGGGCTCAATCCCAGGACCCTGAGATCATGACCTGAGCCGAAGGCAGAGGCTTAACCCACTGAGCCACCCAGGCGCCCTAGTTGCAAGCTGTTCTTAAAGGATTTACTGGAAGATGAATTTCATCCATGAGATGATTGAGAAATGTTAATGAAGAGACTGGTAATGAATAAAAAAGGGAAACTTTATAATGCTGAAGGCCACAATTTCCAAAGAAAATGCAATAGTTATGAATATTTATGTGCCATTTATCATAGCAGCCATCTTCACAAAGCAGAAACTCCATGAAATGCATGGAGAAATAGACACAACTAACAAGAGGGAACTTTAAGACATGATTCAATCAACTGAATGAATATTAGGCAAGATCAGAAAAGCCTGAAGGAGCAAAATAAAGTTTATCTTATTAACATAACAAACTTTGCTCTCTAATAGGAAGTCTAGCTTCTTTTCGAGCGCATATTGAATATTCATAAAAATTACCATACATATGTATTATGTCATGAAGAAAACCACAGTAAGAGTCACAGAAAAAAAACAACACAGATGAAATCATCCAATCATAATGCAGTAAAAGTAGAACAAAATAAAACAAAAAGTCCTTCACCTATAAATTTAAATCCATTAATGTAATTCACTGTATTCATAAATTTAAGGAGACTCATATTCATTTCCACAGATGCTGAAAGGACATTCAGCAAATTCAACACCTATTCCGAATAAAAACACTCAGTGAAATAGGTATTAGTGAATACTTCCTAATCGTAAAATTATACATATGTATCAGCCAAAAAGCCAGTAATGTTTTTAATGGGGACACACCATACACATTATTGCTAAATGAGTAAGGCACAGGTATGCAACAGACAACAGAAAAAAGCATTGGTCAAAAGAACTAGAGAGAAAGAGAAGAGGAGACAAAATGGCAGAGGAGTAGCAGACTGAGATGACATCAGGTTACAGGAATTCAGCTAGATAGTTATCAAACCATTCTGAACACCCACAAACCCAACAGGAGATCAACGAGAAGAGCAACAATTCTAGAAACAGAAAATCGACCACTTTCTGAAAGGTAGGACTTGCGGAGAAGCCAATCCGAAGCTATGGGAAGATAGACCACGGGGGTGGGGCTGGCTCCCAGCAAGCAGTGGAGCAACGGAGCACAAAATTCAAACTGCTAGAAGTCTGCTCCACTGAGGGACATCGCTCCAGAGCGGGGGTAGAGCCCTCATGGGGACAGTGTGGTCTCAAGTCCCGCGGGGTCACAGAAGGATGGGGGTGTCTTGAGTGTAGCAGAGCTCACAGGTATCAGAGCAGGGAAACCGACTACAGAGTGAGCGCTGAGCTTGGGGTTACCTTAAACTGTGATCCTCAGCACAGTTGAACAGGGACACCACAAGTGGCTGATCTGGGGAGACTCACCTTCCTTCTCTGGAGGCAGGAATCTGCTGGGTTTGGAGACTCCAAACAGGCTGTATGTCAGAGGCAGAAATGCTCGGTCACAGGCCGAGTGAGCTCAGAGTGTGGCCAGAGACCAGGGAGACAGGAGTGATTGACCACCTTTCTCCAAAGGCACAAGGAGGAGTGGGGCTCCAAGCTCTCAGCTCCTCTGGGCCAGAGATTGGGAGGCCACCATTTTCATTCCCGTCCTCCAGAGCTCTATGGAAACCGTTCAGGTAACAAAAGCTCCCCAGAGCAAACCTGAGAAAATTAATTAGCCCGCCCCCTGGCAAGGGCTGCGCAATTCCGTCTCGGGCAAAGACATTTCAAATTCACTACAACAGGCACCTCCCCCAGAAGATGAGCAAGAAAATCCAGCCAAGACCAAGCTCGATGACCAAGGAGAACAGAGGAATTTCAGAGGAGAAAGCAAAGCATGGAATTCATGGCTTTCTCCCCATGATTCTTTAGTCTTGCAAAGTTAATTAACTTTCTTTAATTTTATTTTTTTCTTATTCTAATTTTTTTAACTTTTCCTCTTTCCTTTTTTAACATTTTTAACTAGTTTATCTTAACAATACCTTTCTTTAAAAAAATATTTTTATAAATCTTCATTATCATAGACATATTTTATCCTTCATTGTATCTAACTTTATTTTTTGTATACATATAGGGCTTTTTCTTATTAAAAACTGTGGGATACAATTTCTTCCAACAGATCAAAATATACCCTAAATCTAGCACAGGGCTTTGTTCTAGTCTCCAGCCCGAGCAAATTCTCTCCACTTTCTTTTTCCAACCAACTTACCAATTTCTTTCTCAGAATTTATTTTTATCTTCATCTTTACAGTCATATTCCATCCCTGCATCATGTTTACTCTTATTTTGGTATATATATGTTTTTCTTTCTTTCAAATGTTGGGAGGCAGTTTCTTCTGAGACCAAAATAAACCCCAAATCAAGTGGGTGACTCTGTTCTATTCACCAGTCTAATATAAATGTATGTATGTATGTATGTATGTATGTGTATATATGTATAGATATTATATAAATAATATATATGTGTATGCATTTTTAAATTTTTTAAAATTACTTTTTATCCCCTTTTCTCCCCCCAATGTGGGATCTCATCTGATTTGGTTAGCGTACATTTCTCTGGGGTCTTTGCCACCCTTTTAGTATTTTATTCTCTCGTTCACATATTTTTATCTGGATAAAATGACAATGCAGAAAAACTCACCACAAAATAAGGAACAAGAGGAAGTACTGAAGGCTAGGGACCTAATCAATATGGACATTAAGAATATGTCAGAACTAGAGTTCAGAATGACGATTCTCAAGGTGCTAACTGGGCTCGAAAAAGGCATGGAAGATATTAGAGAAACCCTGTCTGCAGAAATAAAAGCCATTTCTGGAGAAATAAAAAACCTAAAATCTAACCAAGTTGGAATCAAGAAAGCTATTAATGAGGTGCAATAAAAAACGGAGGCTCTTACTGCTACGCTAAATGAGGCAGAAGAGAGAATTAGTGATATAGAAGACCCAATGATGGACAATAAAGAAGCTGAACAAAAGAGAGACAAAACTACTGGACCACAAGGGGATAATTCGAGAGATAAGTGATACCATAAGATGAAACAGTATTAATATAATTAGGATTCCAGAAGAAGAGGAAAGAGAGAAGGGACAGAAGGTATACCGGAGTGAATTATAGTGGAGAATTTCCCTAATATGGCAAAGGGACCAAGCAATAAAATCCAAGAGGCACAGAGAACCCCCTCAAAATCAATAAAAATAGGTCCATACCCCGTCATCTAATAGTAAAACTTAACAAGTCTTAGAGACAAAGATAAAATCCTGAAAGCAGATTGGGACAAGAAGTCTGTAACATACAATGGTAAAAATATTAGATTGGCAGCAGACTTATCCACAGAGACCTATTTAGCAGGCCAGAAAGAACTGGCATGATATATTCAGAGCACTAAATGAGAAAAATATGCAGCCAAGAATACTATACCCAAGCTAGGCTATCATTGAAAATAGAAGGAGAGATAAAAAGCTTCCAGGACAAACAAAAACTGAAAGAATTTGCAAACACCAAACCAGCTCTACAGGAAATATTGAAAGGGTCCTCTAAACAAAGAGAGAGCCTAAAACTATTAGACCAGAAAGGAACAGAGAAAATATACAGTAACAGTCACCTTACAGGCAATACAATGGCACTAAATTCATATCTCTCAATAGTTACTCTGAATGTAAATGGGCTAAATGCCCCGATCAAAAGTCACAGGGTATCACAATGGATAAAAAACCAAAACCCATCAATATGCTGTCTACAAGAAACTCATTTTAGAGTCAAAGAAACCTCCAGATTTAAAGGGACAGGGTGGAAAACAATTTACCGTGCTAAAGGACATAAAAAGAAAGCTGGATGGCAATCCTTGTATCAGATAAATTAGATTTTAAGCCAAAGACTATAATAAGAGATCAGGATGGACACAATATCATACTCAAAGGGTCTGTTCAACAAGAAGATCTAACAGTGTTAAATATCTATACCCCTAACATGGGAGCAGCTATATAAACCAACTAAAAACAAAATCAAAGAAACACATTGACAATAAGACAATAATAGTAGGGGAGTTTAACACACCCCTTACTGAAATGGACAGATTACCCAAAGAAAAGATCAACAAGGAAATAAAGGCCTTAAATGACACACTGGACCAGATGGACACCACAGATATATTCAGAACATTCTTCCACCCCAAAGCAAAAGATTACACATTCTTCTCTAGTACACATAGAACATTCTCCAGAATAGATCACACTATGGTCACACATCAGGCTTCAACTGGTACCAAAAGATTGGGATCATTACCCGCATATTTTTAGACCACAATGCTCTGAAGCTAGAACTCAGTCACAAGAGGAAAGTTGGAAAGAACTCAAATACCTGGAGGCTAAAGAGGATCCTACTAAAGAATGAATGGGTCAACCAGGAAATTAAAGAAGAATTGAAAAAATTCATGGAAACAAATAATAATGAGAACACAACTGTTCAAAATCTGTGGGACACAGCAAAGGCGGTCCCGAGAGTAAAGTATATAGCAATACAAGCCTTTCTCAAGAAACAAGAAAGGTCTCAAGGACACAACCTAACCCTACACCTAAAGGAGCTGGAGAAAGAACAGCACAGAAAGCCTAAAACCAGCAGCAGAAGAGAAATCATAACGATCAGAGCACAAATGAATGAAATAGAAACCAAAAGAACAGTAGAACAAATCAACAAAACTAGAAGTTGATTCCTTGAAAGAATTAATAAGATTGATAAACCCCTGGCCAGACTTATCAAAAAGAAAAGAGAAAGGACCCAAGTTAGAAAAGATCACGAATGAAAGAGGAGAGATCACAACCAACACCAAAGAAATACAAACAATCATAAGAAGATATGATGAATAACTATATGCCAGCAAATCTGACAATCTGGAAGAAATGGATGCATTCCTAGAGACATATAAACTACCAAAACTGAACCAGGAAGAAATAGAAAACCTGAACAGACCCATAACCAGAAGGAGATTGAAGCAGTCATCAAAATTCTTCCAACAAACAAGAGCCCAGGGCCAGACGGTTTCCCGGATGAATTCTCCCAACATTTAAAGAAGAATTAATACCTATTCTCCTGACACTGTTCCAAAAAAATAGAAATGGAAGAAAAACCTCCAAACTCATTTTATGAGGCCAGCATCACCTTGATCCCAAAACCAGACAAAGATCTCATCAAAAGAGAGAATTACAGACCAATATTCTTGACAAACACTGATACCAAAATTCTCACCAAAATACTAGCCAAAAGGATCCAACAGTACATTAAAAGGATGATTCACCATGACCAAGTGGGATTTGTTCTGGGCTGCAAGGCCAGTTCAACATCTGCAAATCAATCAATGTGATACAATACATTAATAAAAGAAAGAACAAGACCATATGATACTCTCAATAGATGCTGGAAAAGCATTTGACCAAGTACAGCATCCTTTCCTGATCAAAACTCTTTAAAGTGTAGGAACAGAGGTTACATAACTCAATATCGTCAAATCCATCTATGAAAAACCCACAGCAAGTATCATCCCCAATGGAGAAAAACTGAGAGCTTTTCCCCTAAGGTCAGGAACATGGCAGGGATATCCACTATCACCACTGCTATTCAATGTACTACTAGAAGTCCTATCCTCAGCAATCAGACAACAAAAAGAAATTAAAGGAATCCAAATTGGCAAAAAAGTCAAACTATCACTCTTTGCAGATGATAAGATACTTTATGTGGAAAACCCAAAAGACTCCACTCCACAACTGCTAGAACTCATACAGGAATTCAGTAAAGTGGCAGGATATAAAATCAATGCACAGAAATCAGTTGCATTTCTATTCACCAACAACAAGACAGAAGAAAGAGAAATTAAGGAGTTAATCCCATTTACAATGGCACCCCAAACCATAAGATACCTAGGAATAAACCTAACCAAAGAGGCAAAGAATCTGTACTCAGAAAACTATACAAAGTACTCATGAAAGAAATTGATGAAGACACAAAGAAATGGAAAAATGTTCCATGCTCATGGATCGGAAGAACAAATATTGTGAAAATGTCTATGCTACCTAAAGCCATTTACACGTTTAATGCAATCCCTATCAAAATACCATCAATTTGCACTCGACCATTCTCTTACAAACCGTACACAAAGATAAACTCGAAATGGATAAAAGACCTCAACGTGAGACAGGAATCCATCAGAATCCTAGAGGAGAACATAGGCAGTAACCTCTTCGATATCAGCCATAGCAACTTCTTTCAAGATATGTCTCCAAAGGCAATGGAAACAAAAGCGAAAAATGAACTTTTGGGACTTCATCAAGATCAAAAACTTCTGCACAGCAAAGGAAGCAGTCAACAAAACAAAGAGGCAACCCACAGAATGGGAGAAGATATTTGCAAATGACAGTATAGACAAAAGGTTGATATCCAGGATCTATAAAGAACTTCTCAAAAAAAAAAAAAAAAAAAAAAAGAACTTCTCAAACTCAACACACACAAAACAGATAATCATATCAAAAAATGGGCAGAAGATATGAACAGACACTTCTCCAACGAAGACATACAAATGGCTATCAGACACATGAAAAAATGTTCATCATCACTAGCCATCAGGGAGATTCAAATTAAAACCACATTGAGATACCACCTCACACCAGTTAGAATGGCCA
>PISX010033342.1:0-15185 GCA_004024625.1 Mellivora capensis | reverse complement strand
AGTGGGTTGTCCCAAGGTGACAGTCATGTCTCCTTCTGAGAGCTGAATGGCAGCCCGTAACTTGCGGAGGAGATCTCTTCCCATCAAGTTATACAGGGCATTTAAAATTTAAAGTCAAATTTAAAAATTAAAATTAAAATTTAAAATTTAAAGTCAAATCTAAAGTCCTCTCTGTTGTCCATTTATGTCTCTCTGTGCCTTTTGCTCCTTGTACCCAGACTTCCTCTCCAGATAGTTTTCCCATAGGTTTAAGTAATGATGAAAATTGGGCTCCTGTGTCCATCAAAAAAATCAATTGATTTCCCCTCCACTTTAATTTTTACCCGAGGTTTGGGGAGGGGCTTCAAACCACAGCCCCTTCAGTCTCTGGTGGCCAGCATTGCCATCTTCCTTTTGGGACACTCTTTGGCCCAATGTCCTTTTTCTTTACAGTAAGTGCACTGATCTAAATCTAAGTCTTCCAGTCTGCCTCCTCTGTACTTAGGCTTTTCCTTCCATTTACCATCCCCTACCTGTCTTTTCCATTGACCTCTTTCCCCTGTCTCCTTCCCGCCTCATGTAATGCCAAAACCTTAACCAGTTTTTTTGTCTGTTTTTCATCCTCTTGTGCATCCCTGTTGTTAAACACCTTTTCTGCTATTCCCACTAACTCAGTCAGATTCTTCCCTTCAGGTGGAACAACCTCATGGAGAGGCAGCATTGGCGAGGTAAAGGGAGGCAGAGGGAGGTAGGCGAAAGGGGAAGGATCAGGGCGGTCTTTCTGCTTGGTGGTCCCATAGGTGGACCCTGACCACGTATGAGGTGGACTGGTAAGGGCGTCTTGGGACCGAGAGTCAGGGTTAGGGAACAGATAAGGGGGGGAGGAGTTCTACAACCTCCACATCTGATGGAATGGTCTTCTTCCCTGGTTCCCCCTCATCTTTCCATTCTGGTTTTGGTGATCTGACCTGCTTTAGAGGGAGAGAGATGGTTTCGTTAGCAAGGGGAAGGTGAGACTTGAGCCATGATGGTGGCTTTTCTATCAGATATCGCCAGACCATGAGGTACGGTATTTGGTCTTGATGGAGATCGAAGACCTCACTCTGGGTAGAGTAGATCTGAGCCAAGGCAAACGTTCCTTCCGGCGGCCACCCTGTGGAGAAAGTGGGCCACTCTAACTGGCAGAGTGTTTTTAGTTTCCCCAGGTAAAACTTGTCACCCGACTGGGTTGCCTTACCTTGAAAATCCTTGAAATGCTGGAGAACAAGATTTAGGGGTGTCACAGGTCCCTTACTCCACACTTGCCCCATTTCTCCAAACACAATAAACAACACAACAGACCACAGAAAGACGAGACAAAGACAGCTGCAGGCCCAGTGATCCTCACCCAGAGCTGCTGCTGGTGGGGACTTTCTCGGTTCCTGCAAACACAACAAACAGCACGGCACACAACAAAAGGACAAAGCAAAGACCACCGCAGGCCCAGTGGTCCTTAACCTGCCACTGGTGGGGGCTTTCTTGATCTCTCGATCGCCCAGGGGGATTCGAACCCCCTGACCACCCAGGGGGGACTCGAACCCCCCGACCACCCAGGGGACTCGAACCCCCTGACCACCTAGGGGGACTCCAAACCCCCGTTGATCTACCAGTGGAGGGACGGGGCGTCCCCGCATCCACTGCAGCCCTGGGGAGCATGGCTGCGTCCAGCTTCTCCCTGGTGGGCCATACCCTGGAGCTCCGTAACCAGACAGACAGGAGCCCGTGATCTTACCTCCGGAGGCTTTTCCCAGAAATTCTGATGCTGGCTCAGTTCTCCTTGTTTGATCATGGACAAGCCCCCAATGTTGGGTCCGCTTTATTTTGCGCCAAGCATTGAGAATCAAACTGACCAGTCAGGCCCATCTCTTGCAAAGAGGTGGCCCCTCCCAGCCTCACAGACTAACTTTTATAGAGGTAGTTTAGCCGGGCTACACGCAGGTGGCCAATGAGATTGCAATACACAGAGAAAACTGCACAGTCATGCTAGGTCACACATGGGCAGCCTAGTAGGTATATGCGTGCCCCACTGATTGGATGTCTCCACCTGGCCTGACCTGCCCTTGTATCTGGGCTTTGCAAGTAAGTTCCTCTGGGAGGGATGGGGTCAATCTAAGTCTACAGCATAGGATCAATCTAAGTTTACTGCATAAACAACAAAATGGCCCTCTGATTAAGTAGGCCCTTACAATCTTCAGTTGCTATTGGGGAAGACAGAAGAATATGCTTGTTTCCAAATATCACAGAGCAACCACTAGGAGGCATTTACCAAAGGGCTTAATCAAATTAATTTATCAAATTAGCTTTCCATCGGTTTTTAAAACAAACTTTTTATTGAAATAGCATACAGAAAAATGCCTAAATAGTGAATGGGCAGTTTGACGAATTTTCACAAAGTCAACAGCTCCTGGGGATAGAGTAGTGACAGCACGCCAGAGTCCTCTCTGTCCTCCCCAGGTGACATGCACTCCTGCTGCCTATTTTGAAAATAAATAAATAAATAAATAAGTCTCCTGACCCTGACCACGAGCGAATAGTTTGGCTGAATTTTAAACGTTATATAGATGGATTCAAAAAGTGTGTGTTCTTCTCTGTCTGGCTTCTTTCTCTCAACTTTGTATTTGTGAGATTTTTTTTTCCTGATTTGTTGCATTTATCTGAGTTAGTGCATTTTTCTGTAGTAGTCCCTTCTATGACTATCCTACCATTTATTTCCCTCTGCTGTTGACGGCTTGTAGGTTGTTTCTAGTTTGGGGCTATTGTGAATTGTGTTTCCAAGAACCTTCTCTGGCAGGTCTTTGGGGGCACAAATAGACATTTGTATCCCTAGGAGAAGGGTTGCTGGATCTTAGCCTATGCAGAGTTTCTAAATAATGACTGACAGGTTTCCAATATGCCTGTATCATTTTCCACTCTCAGAGTCCTGGCAGCTTTACATTGTGTCCAGAATGGTTCCGTTGCTTTGTCATGTTAAATTAGCAATTCTAGTGAATGTGTATTTCCCTGTGGGTTTTATTTGCATTTCCTTGCAGAGAACTATGTTGATGACCTGACATTTTTAATACACTTACTGAGTATCTTCTTTGTAAAATGTCTATTCTAGTCTTTCCCCCCCTCTTTTTAAAAAACTGGGATGACTGTCTTACGTATTTATTTGTATTTTACTTTGTATTTTCTAGATACAAGTCTTCAGGAATATATGTATTACAAATAACGTTTCTGACTCCGTGGTATGCCTTTTAACACTCTTAATGTCTTTTGATGAATGGACTTTCTTCACTTTAATGCAGTCAGATGTACCAATCTTTTCTTTATCCCCAGGGCTGTCATATAACATAATGAAGAACAGTTAATCTCCTTCCCCTCATTTCCCCCAAATTCACCACTCTGGAACATAGAAAACTCCCTTCCCCAAATTCTTAGTTATATATATGAGTATCTTTTTGCTAAAGGAGGGACCGATCTATGCCAAGCAAAGGCATGAAGAGGAAGCAACAACGAGCGTCATTTTCCTGCTGAAGGAGGCAATGGTGAAGCATCAGAGGGAAGCAGGGCCAGGCACAAATCGAATAAAGTCAATGCCTTCTGAAAGCCATGAACATTTTGCATAGGTCAGATGGGCTTTTTTTTTTTTTTAAAGATTTTATTTATTAATTTGTCAGAGAGAGAGAGAGAGAGAGCGAGCACTGGCAGACGGAGGCAGAGGGAGAAGCAGGCTCCCTGCTGAGCAAGGAGCCTGATGTGGGACTCGATCCCAGGACGCTGGGATCATGACCTGAGCCGAAGGCAGCTGCTTAACCAACTGAGCCACCCAGGCGTCCCATGGTCAGATGGGTTTTAAAGATTTTTATTTATTTATTTGACAGACAGAGATCACAAGTAGGCAGAGAGGCAGGCAGAGAGAGAGGAGGAAGCAGGCTCCTTCCTGAGCAGAGAGCCAGATTCGGGGCTCAATCCCAGGACCCTGAGATCATGACCTGAGCTGAAGGCAGAGGCTTTAACCCACTAAGCCACCCAGGTGCCCCGGTCAGATGGGTTTTAAATGGGTATGAATGGTTACCCAGAGGGCAAAATGGGACCAGTTCAAGGGTCAGGTGGGGATGAGGGGTATGGAATGAGTTTGGAAAAGCGTCTTCTTTTGTCTCGATAGAGAACTGTTTCCTGTGGGAGCCCCTGTCTGTCCACCTGCATGCATGGGCCCCTGGGCACACATGGCCTGACCCAGAGGCAGCCACAGCATGGGGGAGGGGCCCTGACTCAAGCTGGGATTCCCTTTGCCTGGGCCTTGTTAGCTGTGTTCTTATCTCCTGTCTGCTTTCCGCTTCCCCCTACACAAATGCCTTCTGCCACACACGCACTTCCCTGGAATGGCTTTCCATGAGCAGAATCAACTCCTCTGTGCTTTGCACCCGACAGGTAAGCCACACTCACGTGGAGATGTTCTGTGTGGCCCTGCCCACGTGGACAAACCTTTCTGTTCCGTCCAGTAAAGAGTTCAGTAAACAGCAAGTCCTTCCAACGTGGAAGGTACTGCTGGAGACTCGGCCGACGGCTACACCCGGTCCCTGCGCTAAGGCTGTTGTCTCCGACATTTGAACTTCTCCTCCATTGCATTGCATTTCTAAAGCCCTTTAGTAGCTGTTACATTTCACAGACAGAAATGGAAAGCCAAGTGAAGTAAAACAATACGACTGGCCAATGGCAGAGTCGTGATCAGAAATGAAGTTTTCTTCCCCGAGACCTTTACGTCTGCTGTTATGTCTCTGACCACCCAGGTTACATGGTGCCAGGGCGATCGTGGTCATTCTTGCTACCAACATCATCTTCTGCTCTGGGGCAGGAGATGTGCTCTCTAGCTTTCTTTTGGCTTCACACTGAGTGGTTATTCTTGGTTCATATTACCTTTCATGAACGAGAATCTGATCTCATCAAATACTACCAGATATCATTGTTGGACTTTATGCTTTCATTCAAGGTTTTCTGAATTATGCGCTTTTCCTTGGGGAGGCAGAGGAGAAGGAGAAACCCACGTGGTCACACTGAGCCATCTCCGAAGCATCTGGATGGAGATGCGGCCCCAGTGGAATGCCATGTGTGTCCGTTTTGGGAAGCTCGGTTTCTGCGTCATGCGAGAAGCTGTCAGTTGTATTCGGTATGTGCAGTGGCCATGACTATTTGTTCAGATAGACCAGTGATCGCCAAAGCAGACTGTGCACATCCCAGAAAGTTCACGCATAGTTAGGGATATTAGGAAATAAAAATTTATCATGAAGGAGTAGCTGAATGGCAGGCAGCTAATTTGGGCTTGCTTCTGTGCACGAAGTGATGGTTGGTCACATTCTGCTGGCAAATGTGTCCTCCAAATGTTTTAACACGTTTTTAACCCACATCCATGCATCTGTGTCTCTCTAGTCCATCCCTGTTAGGACATCAGAACTGGGGCTTCCAGGGGCTGGACCTACACCTGTCAAAGTCAGTCCTAGCTCCAAGAAGTATTTGCCGTGAGGTCCATCCCATTTCTTCCTCTGGTCACCACCTCCACAACAGGTGAATGTGGTCGACACAGCTACAGTGCTTAGGTCTGGTCTCTGCGGAGTGCCAGACACGTGCCCTAATGCCCCTAATGAGAACCAGGGCATAGGCGGAAGCTCCTGGCCCTCTGTGACAGGTGCACGAAGAAATAGACCCATTCTCCACAGATCCTCCAAGACCCACCCAACTTAAAAAGCTCCCATTGGCAAAATCAGGACCACCTCCTTTTCCTTCACCATGACTAATTTGGCCCTTTTTAGTGGCCCCAGGCTTCAATCCCAGGTTCTTAGATGTCCTTTTCCCGTAGGCCCCTAGCCCTATCTTTTTGAGCACTAAGGTTGACATTTAGATTAGTAAAATCAAGATGAGATAAGCTGTGTACAGATTGTTATCTGGAAAGAATAACCTAGATAGAGGATAATCTACACAATGAAGGAGGTCATTTAAGTAATGAGTTGTCAGTAACGTACGCGGGGCACAGAACACTTTCGTGGGATTTCAGACTCCAAACTGCAAAATTGTTATGGAGAATTCGAGATAAATTTTGCTACACGCTAGTGTCTTGGGTAATATAATTCTGATAATCACATACATGCCACACGATTTTCGGGTGTTCCAATTTTGTCAGGTGGCGAATGATCAAAGACCTGTTGACTGGGAAGTAAAGCCCATTCCGACTGTCCCAAAGCGATGTGTGTATGTTTGTAACATTTCCATCAGTGTTTCCTGGTGCCTTGTTCACTCAAGACACACTTTTCTCCCCCAAAATGCATATTTTGTTGGAAATTTCACAACAGAAGACACATTCTTTCACATTAGGCTTTCTTTTAAAAACAAGACCAGGGTAAAACGGGACTCTGCATCCTCACTGGTCAGCCCCCGGGGAAGCCAGCACGAAGATCGCTGGCAACGCGCCCCCACCCCGCCTAGGGCGCCTGGCGAGCGGGTGCTGGAGGCAGACGGCCTGAGTTCAGATCCCAGCTCTGACACTTGCTGGCTCTGGGACCCCGAGGAAAAACCTCAGCCTTTCTGGGCCTCCCGTTGCCTCGTCTGTAAAGAGGAGACAGAACTGCCTGCCCCGCGGGGGTGTTTTGAGGATCGAATCCGTTGATGGGCGCCCAGAGCTTGGATCACTGCTCAGCAACGTAAGCGCCGCGTCCCGCCTGATCTTCACGCGAGCCACTCAGCCGAGCCGCGAGACTCTGAGACGGCAGGCGGGGGGGTTCAGGTCTACTTGTTGGTGACCGCGCACTTGATCGTTTGTCTCCTCCCATCTCCTGAGAGCCGACAGTTACCGCAAGTGCGTCCCGAGATGCTGTTGCCCAGGGCGCGAGGAAGAGCCGTGACTCTCCAGGCCACCAGTGGTTTCTCCTCGGACAGGCGATCCTGAGCTCAGTCATTTCCCTAACTTTCCTTCAGTGCTTGTCATGATGTCCAGGAAAGGAAGGTAACTGTTAGGTCACAGGCTTTTTGCACGTCGCAAGCCCAGCAGGCCACCCGAGGAGAAGGGTGTTCCCGGATGTCTCCCAGGGCAGGTGGCTGGGGTTCTTCCCAGAGAGGGACACTGTCCTTGTCCTTGTCCTTCTTGTCTTGCCCCATCTGCTAAGGGAGCCATTGGGCAGGTGCCCTGGGCACGTCTCAGGGTGTTGCTGAGTCCCTGGGTCTGTTCTCCACTCTGTCCCTGGTGGGTGGGTATACAAATGCCCGGGGAGCTGCGGAAATAGACAAAGTCCTTTGATTTCACTGACGTTCAATCCCCCCCCCCACCCCGTGTATAAAATGAGGAAAACATCCCCGGCACGTGATACAGGGGCCTGTCCCGCAGGGGTTTGAATGTCGGCTCTCAACTTCGGCCCGTTGCGCATAGGCCGTCGCGTGACGTTGTGTAAAAAGGCCCGCGATCCAGGGAGAGGCTGACGCTTCCCGCATCCAAATGCCTCCGTCCGCGAACTTCCTTTTGCGTCTTCACCTGCAGATTTTCCCCTGAAGTACAGGACGGTGGGAACTCTTGTCCTTGGGGACATCTCCCAAAAATCGTTGCCAGGGGAGCCCAAATGTAAAGGGAAAAAAAGAGCTTGTGCTGGAAAAACCCCCATATGCTGTCACCCATGTTTCATATTCTAAGTGTCCCCTCCTGCTCATCTCTGCTTGGGGTCAGTTCACGCAACTTTTGAGCAATTTCCTCTTGGTCACAAGTCATTAGCTCCCGAAATGTGTGATTACTTCTGGTTGTTTTAAAATAACAATGATACTGAGATACCGCCAAGTAGGTTTTAACAGTGATCTGATCTGTGGGTGCAGCGGTGGCTTCACGGCTCTGTTGCCCTTAATCTCTTCCTTCCTTAATTTGTTCGTTCATCAAAAGTTTCTCCCGCACAATCTCTAACTGCCACAAGCAATTTACGAGTCCCTCTGGGGGGTGAGAAGAAAAGGCCAGTATCTAAATAGGACCGTATTGTGTGTGTGTGTTAGGATACTAAGATGTGCACTGTTTGTGTACCTTATGTAATATGCTTTATAAGATTAAGAAGAGAAATCAGTCTCAGTGTATGTTAGATCAACAAACAATCAAAAATCATAGCTTCTGTGCCTGGCTTCCCCATGGCTTGACTCACTGATGCAAGAAAGAGCAAAAATTCAACTGGACGGTTATCCTTTCATGGGGGGTTGTTGCAGAAAGGCCTGTCCTCTTTCTTGCCATCTCCTGTAGTAGGGGACGGAGCAAGGATGACCATTGGGCACCCAGAAACGGTAGAGTGTGCCAAGTCCCTGAAGGTAACATAATTCTGTTGCCCAAAGTCTTGGCAGAATGGTCTCATGGAATAGATTATCGTTACACTTTATCTTTCCTAGAGTGGATACAGGGTATCCCAGTGAGAAGCTAGACCCCAGCACAGTGACAGGTGTTCAAACCTGGAGTAAGTTTCAGAGGTCAGTTACATTGTGAATAGAAGGCTGAGACCCATGGTGACCTTCTCAAGGTCATTCAGTAAGTTAGTGGGAAAACCAGGAGGTAGAATTGAACCCTCTGAATTTTTGCCCCCTCCACTAGGTTGCCTCTTTGCCCCGAACTTTTATTCATTTCATAAACTTGAAAAAATCTTAATAAACCTCTGTGGACTTAAGTAACTGCAGGACAGTGTGACACAGTGTACAGTGGTTAGAGGCGGGGTTCTAGAACTGGATGAGCTGAGTTTCATGTTTGTGCTGCGACTTCATAGCATGACTTACACACCTTACATGCTTAACGTGACTTACAGCACCTTAAAATCTTTATACATCATTTATCTGTAAAACGGGGACTGTGAATTCTAAATGGTTTTATGCATGCCCAACGTGGTGTCTGGGACAACCAGATTTTTAAAAAGATTTTATTTATTTATTTGAGAGAGACGGAGAGAGAGAGAGAGCATGAGCAGGGGGAGGGGTAGACACAGAGGGAGAAACTGAGCCGGGAGCCCTATGCAGGGCTCGACCCAAGGATCATGACCTGAACAGAAGGCAGACGCTTAACCAACTGAGCCACCCAGGTGCCCTCTGTTTTCGTTTTCGTTTTTGTTTTTTTAAGCTGGAATTTGTGGAGGGTACCAGAAAAATAAGAAAATAATTTCCCCAAACCCTTGCTTTGAATAGACACACCATTTACTTCCCGGCGAGGTTGTGCAGAGAGGTGCTGTCTATCATTCCCTGACCTCAAGTGTCATCTGAAGACATCTAAAGCCCAGTAGTTCAAGTTCCCATTCTTTGGATAGCTACAAGTATCCGTGTTCTGGAATGTTACCTACTTCTGTAAATGGCCCCATGCAATGGAGTTTGGGACACAGATGGGACCTGTGTGGCCATGTATACTGGGGAGGCGTAACAGTAGAAGAAATATATTTTGAGGTGAGATGGTCTGCTTTCAAGTCTCACCTCTGCTGATCGCTACCAGCACAACCTAGAACATGGTGCTTAAACTCTACCTCAGGTTCCCTGTGTCAACAAATGCAGTTAGTAAGAGAAGCCACTTTAGGGGGTCATGACAATGATGAAGTAGGTTAGTTGGCAGAGAGCACATCACTTGGTACCAGGCACATACTAAGTCTACCCAGAATGGTGACCGTCATAGTATTCACATCCCAACTCCTTGAGCCTTCAGATACTATAACCACAACCCAGAGACCGTCAGCAACTTGCCAAAGATCACACAGCCAGTTAGTAGTAAAACCAGAGACATTACCCAGATTTCCCGCATATGAAAGAGATCTAGTATTGCTTCTGGCCAGAAAAAATTCAGCCTAAGGATATGATGTAAGTAATCAACCATCTCAAACAGCAATGTTCTCTTGATTCTAAAGAGCACCACAAAATGTAGGTATGTGGTCATGAGTAGGGAATGTTTTATTCTCCAACTTGCATAAAGCCTGAAGAACTCTCCTGGAAGGCCTCCACCCCATGAGTTAGAGAAGTAGGCTAAAGGGAGTCCCAAAGATATTAAGTAATATTATAGTCTAGTGGTCCCCTCAGGGGAGTCTCAGCTATGAAAAGAAATAAAGCATCTCTTGTTGATAAGAAGACAGAGTCTCCAGAAAGAAATAGAAGTCGGGTTCCATATAACCAAGGTTTATGGATTCTTTGTTACACAGAGTTTCTGAAGAGTGGAGGATGAGAAACGTGTTCCAGTTTCTTGTCCGTCGGAATAGTCATTGTCCCCGAAACCAGAAGGTTATATGACTCATGACACCTGCCATCAGACAGCTTCATAAGAAGAACAGACTTTTCTGGATCAATGGGACTGCTGATATGAGGCCATCGGGGCTATTTATTGTCATAAGAGAGCGTCTGGCCCAGTGTGGGCTGCAGCCACCCTGTCCTGGCCCGTGGGGGCTGGTCGTGCCCCCCTCTTCTCCAGTCCATGTTCAGGGACATCTTGTTGGTCACTAGAAAGCAGCTGTAGTGGAGAATTTACACCATGGAAATTGGCCAGTGCTCCACGTCAGCGGCTTTGCCTCTCACAGTGCTGAGACTGCTTATTTTACTCTCTGTGCTGAAATCATCCTGGTCAGATGGTGGGGGAGGAGAGTGAGAGAGCGAGCGAGCGAGAACCATGCTGTCTCCGTAGGCAGCCTGGCACTATTCATGGTTAGTTTAGAGATGGCTTTTTAAAAAGTGTGCTCCCTGAAATGAACTCTGAAAAATCTTTTCCAAAGTTGAATTCTCCATGGTTTATTAATCTTACCTAAAACAAAACAATTAGACACCAACGTCAAATCCTACTTGGGACAGAAATGGTAGCCGGTAAAGTGTAAAAGGCTCAGATAAGGAAGCTGGAGACGGAAGGAGCCATATGGGGGAATGTTCTGGCTTTCGGCCCTCCGGGAGCCCCCACGTCTGGTGGGGGTCAGGGAGGTGAGGAAACCCACAGCTTCTTCCCTGACATTATAGATGCCCAGAGGTGGGGGTTTAGAAGAGGCTCAGTAAAGGACATGTGATACCCCCCACCCCCCTCCTCACGGGAGAATGTCCTAGAAGGGTCATAGGAGTCACAGAGTTGGAGAATAAAATGTCTCCTTCATCACGGACAGAAGCCAAGGGAAGAACGTCATCTTTTGCTAGGTAGCTGAGCTCGGCTCCCCTGCGAGGGGACAGCGAGGCCTCCCACCTAGCACAGAGTGGCCAAAGAGGACTTGGGATCCCCCAGAAGTGGGGAGAACTGAGCCAGCAGGCCAGCGTCTTCTCCCAGACTCGGATCAAACAGACGTGACATTCAGCTCTTCTGAGAGACATAAGGGACAGGGAGAGGTGTTAGCTTTATGGACGATCCCTGTCTGTAAAACAATGCACGAGGAGGGGCGGTAAGTGTCCCCTCCACCCCCACAGTCCACCGACAGGAAATACGGTTATGGGCTCTAGGAGCTTGGGTTCTGGAGAGAGAGACCCACGTTCAAACCCTGGTCCCCGTCATCCTCCTTATGGACCACACATGGCTTGCCCACACTCTTTGGGTCTCAGTGTTGCCAGCTGCAAAGTGGGTTGGCTAGGAGGCTGCTGTGAGGCTCTGTGAGGGACTGGTGCCCCTGCATGGGGAGCATGTGGCATGTGGCAGCCGTTACGGGAGTTAGGGTACCTGTGCAGCACACGTGGTGAGCCTTCACTGAAGGCCTAACCCGTGTCCAAAGCAGGGGACCCGACTGTACTTCAAGTCTGAATCAAGGGTAACAAATCCCATGGTCAGTCAGAGAACAGTAGCCAGCAGTGCCTGGTTCTGCGGGGCCCACGGCCGTGCAGGTGGAGAATATTACGTTATCTTCAGGGCCGGCGTGTCCGTAATGCCAGGGTCCAGGAGCGGGTGGATAGTGAGCGAGCTGGGTTGTCCTAGAACCTCACGCCCGGCCGAAGAAAGCCACCCCTCTGGATGCCTGGCCGCCTCAGTCAGTGGAGCGTGCAGTGGTTGACCTCGGAGTTGTGAGTTTGAACCCCACCTTGTGTGTGGAGATTGCTTAAGATTCCTTCTATGAAGGAAGGGAGGGAGGGAAGAAGGAAAAGGAAGGAAGGGAAGAAGAGAGAAGGAAACTCATCCTTCAACTTTCTATCAGTTCAGCCTGAGATATGGGTAACCAAACCCGGGTCCAAGCAAGAGGAGGGAGAAATACACCATCATCCTCGATTCATTTTGAAGCTTGCGGTTCAGGGCTTAAGAAGGATTCTATTCTGAGGAGAAAACAAACAACCTGTGCCCAGCTGTTCTGAGACCGGTCACTCCCCTCTGTGCCGTGGGATGGGAGCATCTACCACTGAGGGCTGATGGTTCCAGGACCTGGCATGTGGGACCCCCACTTTAGCAGGTGGCCCCTCTCTCTCCCCTCCTTTTCCCCGTCTGTCAAGTCTGGCTCAGCCCCTTACATGTAGTTCAAGTCCTCAAAGAGTCTTTGAATCAAGCACGTCCCTTGCCTTAGACTGGGGGTCAACCAGGAGAGGCCACTTGCTGATTTTCTAAAACAGGCCACACGTTATTAGGTTGAATTCCATAAATTAGTGGAACGGCCTTGACCCAAGGCAGGGAGTGCAGATTGCTGTCATATCCCTGGGGAAAAAGAAAAAAAAAAAAAAAGCCTTTAGCAACATTTGTAGGGACGCTTGACAAGTATTAAGAATCAAGGTAGCAGAGGATTTCACAGTAACTAACAGTGTCCACGACACTGATCATCATCGTGGTTGACTGTTGTTTGTTTGTTTGTTTGTTTAATGGAAAAAAAAAAAGGAAAACTGCAGTCCAACATGGTGTTTTAGACTGAGCCATTGTCTCCATTTTATTTGTGAATCCCTGGTTCCGTTTTTCTAGACAGCGCAGAATGCAGGTTATATAAGATGATGATTTTATTATGAAATATTGATAAAACACCCCCCAGGCAGAAGAGAGGATCGCTACCACATCTGCCCAGGGTTAAAGCCACTGACTCGGGGCGCTCTGAGGCATGTTCGGCGGGATACATTCAGAAGTGAATTTTAATTCTATGTTTGCAGAGGGAAATGCCACGCAGGAAGAATAAAACTGTTGTGGAGTCATTCACGCCATAATACACATCCGCAGTGAAAAGCAATTCATCTTTTGATCAGGAAGGTGATTTCCTGGGTATTATTTTCAACGTATTGTTGAAACAAGTACCCGCTCGCTGCATTAACTTCGGGGAGGAGGTCCGCTGCTCCGACGATTTAAGCCGCATCTTAGAACCTTCTGTGTAATTTACACATTTCAGGTTTGCTAATGGGTTCTTTATATCAAAACTACCACCGACAGAAGATCTGTCTTTGAATCTTCGTCTTGAAAGAGACTTTGAAGGGAATACGTGAAATCCGGCACAGGTGCTGCTGGAGAGAAAGGCGAGGTTAATCTGTGACTACATTAAACAGAACACACCTTAGAGGAGTCCGATCTCAGAAACTTAATGACAAAAGCAGAGAGGATATCATGTTAAAATTCAAATTTCTTTTTTCCTCCAGCTCTTTCAGATGAATGCCAAGAAAATATACCGTGCGCCAAAGAGAAGCCCGTGTATTTGAGCAAGATTACATAACGGGTGATGGGATTCCTCATTTTCCCGTAGGACCGTCCTGTTCTGTAATAGGCTCACGGGGGCCCGGCGGGGGTGAGGTGGGGTGGGGAGATCGAGGGGTGATCTGGTTCCTAGGACCTTTCCCGCTGCAGCTGCTTTGTGTAACATTTAAATGCGGCTGTTCTGAGTTGAGAAACCGTCCGAGATGAAAGCAGCAGTAGAAACAACAAAATGTTCATTTGGCTTTTCCTCCATTGTACGGAGCTCATTCTGCCCATGGGGTTTTTTTCTTTTCTTTTTAAAGATTTTATTTATTTATTTGACAGACAGAGATCACAAGCAGGCAGAGAGGCAGGCGGGGGCGGGTTGTGGGGGGAGCAGGCTCCCTGCTGAGCAGAGAGCCCGATGTGGGGCTCGATCCCAGGACCCTGAGATCATGACCTGAGCCGAAGGCAGAGGCTTTAACCCAGGTGCCCTTGCCCATGGGTTTTTATGGGATTGGAAGTGTGCCTCTCAGATGAGAGGGGTTTGTGGTCTGAAGGCAGGTGAGCCAACCGTGGGCCGGGAGCCGAATCGGATCCGCAGCCTGCGTTTGGAAGGAAGGGTCTGTGGGACCTCGGCCGCACCTGGCCGCTCGCCCCTTGTGCATAGCTGATACCACCCCAAACACCAGGGTTGGGTCGTTCTGGCCACGAGGAGGCTGGCTGGCCCTCGAGGCCCGGGTATTTACAATCTGACCTTCTGCAGAAAATGTTTGCTGAGATCAGGACTGTGCTCTCAGAATTATGGACAGGAGAAGGAATTTCCTTATCGCCCACAGAGGAGGGAGCAACGCGGCGGATTGCTTTAGAGAGCGTATTCCCAGAGCTTCATTACCCTTTATTGGTGCCAAAGAAAGGAGGGAAGCTTAGCGCAGGAGGTGTTAGATTTGGAACACAGCATCTCACTGCGGATGCTTGATCTCAGAAAGGGCTCAGGCAGCAAGCGGAAATGGGGATCTAAAGACACATTTGTCTGGGGAGAAAAATGACATTTAGCGGTTCTTTAGGAAGCAAGTTGATTGTGTTAGGGAAATAAAGCTCATTGAAATGAGAGTTAATTCTACTTGCTTTTCCAGGTTCAGGGCTTGAATCTTTTATGGTTTTATTTTCTAAAGGGCAAGTGATAGTTCTTTCCACAAGTTGTGAAATGTGTACCGCTGCCCTTGGATCCCTGCCTTTCGCATAATACCATGACCATTCTTTTTAAAATGGATTTTCCCCTTTCATTATGTCATGATTAAGCGGGACGCTATCTGTTAAACACAGAATTGAATTCTACCTTGCTGCCGTTCCTACAGAGGCAGTCAGTGTATCTGACACTTGCACGTGCCTCGGGACGTGATGTGGCATTCCCCTCTGTATTTATTCCTTTGAGCTCCTTGGGTGTGTCTTTTAATCTCCTTTGCTGGCTGCTACCCATCTTCCAAAAGTCTTCATGTTTAAACACCCCAAACTCACTGCTGGGCTTCTTCTCCGTCACCCGTGCTTCCGGTGGTCTCCCCCAGGTTGGCCTGAAAAAGCCCCTTTACTAATGACTCACCCACGTGTGCCTCCAGCCTGAGCC